>JAYJMB010011966.1:2199-82362 GCA_036873735.1 Pouteria campechiana
ATCGATTATAAAAATACTTTCATTGAGTCATCGTATTGTAATAGATTTATAAATAGAGGGCAGCAACATGATTTTGAGTGCCTACTGACGACAATGAATCATAATCCATTTATATACCAATACAACAAAGCAAAGAAGAGCTTAGGCTCAAGGTCGGCAGCACGAACTCTAGAAATACACGTGCGACAAAAATGGTGGTTATGATTAAAGCAGATGCCAATTGTATGTACATGGGCACATAGTGGACCCTTTTCATTTTTGTATGATATGATCTTTCAGGAGGATCTATAACAACTATTATGCTTACAAGTATTTTTATTATGCCAAAAATTATTTTAATTGAAAATCCTAATAGATCATAATAAATATAAATTCATAAGGTTGCATGGAATTTTTTTTAAATGTTGGGGCAAATATAAATTTCTGATCGAGTAAATCAGGCCAAGTATGATGATTAGTTTAGAATCTAAATCTCCCTCAAATATCAAAGTACGTGAAAAATGAAAAGGATACACCATATACATGTGCACACAAACTAATAATCCTAGAATTTTAAGGTCCTAAGTTTAACTCTCATGAGGAAAGAAGTGCCGAGACCAGGATTTTTCAAATATTTTGTGTATTAATCGATGTGTCTTGCATAGAGATAACTTTAAAATATTTGAAAGCCATTACAAGTGAAACAGAGAACAGCGAAAGGACCCTTGTACAGGAATCCGACATTTTTGCAACTAAATAAATAGCTACCAACTACATTCCTACCCACTCTTCAGAATAATGTGAGACGCCTTCCGCATCTGGAATTCAAAAAAGCCGGCCAGTCTACGCCATCTATTTCTCATTGGAGAATAGAAGACAAAAAAGGAAAAAGCCGGCCAACCAAATGGTCAACCTTTGCAACCATAATTTTAGAGATTAATATATTAAATATGACTTTAAATATATTTCAAAACTTTACAGAACAACATTCAACCTATTCTCTGTCCAAAATTGTCATGTAGAGTTCAATGACAGGGTCCTTTTGTAATATTTTGAAACTCAAAAGGTCTATTCCGTAAATACCCCAACAACGAGATTTATATTGCAATTATACAAAGTTATAAAATTTATTTTGCAAAATCCCCACTTATGGCCTTCCATGAAACCTTTAGGATTCTAAACTCACTATAATTTTTAGATTTGCAGAGAAGGGCAAGCTACCATGCATATGCCAGCGCATTTTTTCTAATAATATGTCCACGGCGGCCATATTTTTATTTTGGCAAAAAAAAAAAAAAAAAAGAAGGAATGATTTAATGGTTATGTTACAAATAGTGGGTTTGAGGCAACAGTGATACACCGGATAAAATCTAACTCACGTTTCTGCAATGAAATGGCAACTGAGCGGCTGCTTTCCTAGCTAGTGTGGGCCATGCCAACTAAAAATGTCAATTTCCTGGCTGGAAGAGTCCCAGAAAGATTTGTACATTTCATAGGTCTAGGATGGAGATCATGTCGGAAGCAAGCGATAGGTTGGCGGGGGCTGGCAATTTGACGTGGGGTCTGGGATCTGTCTCAAGGGTTTGATGGGCGATTGAGGAATGACTGCAACCAAAGTCTACAACGCTAGTATTAATAATGATTAATAAATAAAAATAAAATTACTAATATAAGTAAATCAATTAAAAGGCATTAAAAAAATTTGTTCATTGGCTGGAGGAGAACCACGAGATACCCGTGGAGGTAGGTGCCAGATTATTCTCACATGACGTGTAACCCTTGTTTAAGCAAAGCACCATCTATCATCCATGACAAGACATGACCTCAAAAACACCTACCAATGGTCCAATACCAGTTAGATGTACACGCCGGAGTCCGATGGCCTCTGTCTATAATATCATTAATTGTCGTCGCTAATACTTGTTAGGCTTGTTTAAAATGGCTTATTTGTTTGGCTTATGGCTTATTTATTTGCTTGAAATTAAATAAGCCACCACAAGAGAGGACGCATCCTATACAGCTTACAAAAAGGGCTTATACGTTTATTCTCGTAGATAAACCTTAAGCGCTTTAAAATATGTTGTTTTGCTTATTAAAAATTTGTTTTTCTGCAATACTCTTGTAGATAATTTTCAGAATATCCACCTCTTCCACAAAAATACTTTTAAATTTAAAATTTATCAAAATTTCTTTATATATTTATTTGTCAAATATTTTTTTGGTATTATTCTTTATTTTAATTTATCCAAATATTTTAGCAGTACTTTGTCTTAACAACACTTTCATATATTTAGCTACACTTTGTCTTAAACAAGACTTCCGTATATTTAGCTAAGGCCTGGAAGGGGATACTTTAGTTTTTTGTCTGTTACTTTAGTATTTTAGCTTCAACTATGTTAAATACCCTTAATTATATTCAACCATTTAATTCATATGTATCAAATATATATATTTTTTAATTTCAACTGCTTATATACTTTCTTTACTTGTTAGCCTTCAACCAATCAACTCTAGCGAAAATCATAAGGAGCTCAACGTTTGATCCATTGGGTGGATGCAGTTGGATGTAGTTGGGATATAATAAAAATGATATAAGTAATATAGGGGATAATGTCAGTATAAAGTGAATAAATTTTAAATAAATAAATTAGTATTAAATAAAAATATTGATAATAATAAAAAATAAATTATTATGATAAATATATGTTGATTCAAGCTTAAAAATATCACTGCCTATGTACAATTGATGGAATTCCACGAAAAATTTCAACTCCCAAGACTGATTTGAAGCGTACCTTTCATGATAATTAATTATTATTTTTATCTATTTAAATCTTATTCACTTAATAACTGAAAGTACCCCAATATTGTTATCAGTAACTTCTTCTTCTTCTTCTTTTTTAGTTATTCAAGCAAATTCTATCTAGGAGGCTCTTTTAAGTCTTGTAAGGGGGAAGATTTGGTGGAAGCCACTTGGGTGAGATCCAGATCCTATAGGGGTGGGATCCAAAGTCATAGATTCACATTATGGTTTAGGTTAATCCTACTATATGTAATATTTAAAATATAATTTAACTTATTAATATTAAAAATAATTTAAATTAGATGGTAAGACAAAAAGAAACTATGGAAGAGAAAGTTTTAATGGCAGAAATTATTTTATTATAAAAAACATATATTATTATTTATATAATATAAAATGTTAAATATATGAACTTAATTAAATAAACGTATGAAAATAAATCTATACTATTAGAAGCAGTCCACATCATTTTTTTGTAATAAATATATTATTTTTACTTAGCTAGGCCCATATTAATATCTGATTTGAATGACTTTAAACATTAATGATTTAAATTATATTTAAATATTGCATACGGTGGGATTGAGCTAAAACATAATGTGCACCCCACACGTGATTTTGGAAGGGAGGGATCAAGCCGTCCACGGATTTGGCCGGCCGTGCGGAATAAACGTGCCTGTCTTGCAAGAAGCGTCCTGGTCGGAAATCTAGACCAGAGGACTACACAAGCAAATTTACACCCTTCGCTGCATGAGCCAAGACATGATGACGATGGCAACAGTTAGGTATGAATCCTTTTCAGTTTTCACTAATAACAGCCTGCTTTATCAAAACCAGTTTAGAGAAGGCATTTCAAAGGAACAATTTGCCTGGTCATCGTCTCCAAATATTTGACATTGACCTATCAATATGGAAAACATCTGGGTGGGTTTAGGTTATCCCAAAAAGATTGAATGCTAAAATACCACTAAAATTTCCGTGTTGCCCTTGTGTTTTGGGCACAATACAATGATTTAATAAAATCCGATTTATCCATTTTATTTATCATCATATAGCTAATTAGCTGACATATCAAAAATAGCTTTGACTGAAAATTTATATGGACCGCAACAATGAAAATTTTAGAAATATATGTGGATTTACTGAAAATTTTCAAATCAACTTATCAACCCACAAGATAGTAGATAGACATCTGTTCCATCCAAAATATTACTCAATATGGATGAGTGAGTGAAGTAAATTTCATATAATTTAAATACTTACAATGATATCATTAATATTTTAATATTTATAGACATGAAATAATATTTTCTAGAATGGTAATATTCATGCAAGTTTTTAATGAAACTAATTTTGTATATTTAACTAAATAAATGATATAAAATATATGATTAGTTGAATCAAAGTATCATGATATATCAAAAACTCAGATGGCAACAACAAAATGCTAATGCGAATTGACGACACTGAATCATGGTCCTAGATTTACATAGTGGGGGAGTATAGTATGTATATCTTCTTTTTTACATTCTTTTCTACTTGACTACCCACAACATTAAGTATATCATCTATTTTCTCTTACTTATTATTATTGCTTTTTCAAACTATTATGTTTATATTTTCATCTCTTTTCTGCTTTTTTTAACTCAGTATTCTACCTTTTTTAAAAAAAATATCATGCTTTTTTATTTTTCATTATAATAATTATTTTGCATTCAATTGCTGTTTAATTTATCCATTTTTTTGTATTATACCTTTTTTATAGTATACTTTCCTTTATGCTTATCCAAACGGACCTACTATCATAATTAAGTACCAAATCAAGGACAAATCTCCCATTCATTTGAGTTGAGCAACAATACAAAAGATTATAATGGAAACATGAATCGCGGTAGGCTATGTTAAAAGTAAATTGTTCTGTAATGTTAAATATTGATCTTTTTACATAAAAAAGATAGAAATTATAAGTAAAAGGGAAAGGTAATTTAAACCTTGTAGGGGTATAGTACGCATATTTTGTTGACTGAAGCAACATTATTTTTTTTTCTGTTTAAGAGTTTGATAAATATTTGCAATTTACCAAAAATTTTTCTTGAAAAAAATAAAAAAATGTATTTTTTTTTAAATTTTAAGAAATTAATCATTTTCGAAAATAGGAAAATTTCTTTCTGAAAATCTGTTAAGATAAATTTTCTCGTTCGAAAGTATTTTGTAATGAAAAGGCATTGTTATTGTATATTTCCTCCGATATTTTTTAATAGAGAGCTTTCTGATTTCTCATAAAAAGGAGCCTTTAAAAAAAAGAATTTTATGTAAAAAACTGCTTCCAGAAAATACTCATTAAGAAGCTACTTAAAAAACTCTTTTTGTAGAAAAAGAAAATCTTCCAAGAGTGCTCATTAAGAAGCTACTTAAAAAACTCTTTTTGTAGAAAAAGAAAACTTCCGAAAGTGCTCATTAAGAAGCTACTTAAAAAACTGTGTCCTCATATTACTTAGGAAATGTCAAAAAGCTCCGAGAATTGGAATCATTTTGGGAAAAGATTTTCAACTGGTAAAAACGAACATTCACGTGTTGACACGTAGGCTACATTAAAGGTGAATCGTACTGCAATAGGTGCTGTCCACAGGTCGATTGTTAAATATTGACTTCTTTTACCCAAAATTGATGGAAAGTTTCTGAGAAGAAATAGTTAAAACAATATTAGCCTTGCAACTACTTAAAAATCATTTTTATTATTTAATTCCTTGAAATAGTTTTTACTAAATCTTGTTATAATTGGAAGCCTTTTAAAAAGTATTTTGTTAAAGAGAATGCTGTAGACGGAAATGTGTACTCTTTGTTAAAAAGATGCTTAAAAAACAATTCTTATTAAGAAGGTATGCAAAAAATACTTAATATTGAGCTGAGGTGTTAAATACAGCTGTTGTCAATATTGAATAAGAGCTACTGTGGATTTAATGCTTGTGAATATTTGAAGTTTTAGGGAATTCTTCTTCGATAATTAAAAGACTAATTCATGGAATGCAGAATTAACATACATTCTCTTTTGGAAAGCGCAAAGACTACTGATGGCCTGGTTGCATGGGAAATGAAGGAGAACGAATAAGGCCTCCAATCTTTCCATAAATTAATACGATTAGGGGGCTGCAATCTACATCTCAGTAGTGTTCTTCAAAATCACAGAGAGACAAATGGCAGATAATTCCGGCAAACATGGTGGCCCAGGAAGCTATTCTACAAAGAGCAGCTCAGGCAGCGCTGCTGCAAATCTATCAGGAGTCTCCAAGGCAGTGAATTCTGGGAGATCGAGCGTCAGCGGCAGTGGTGTGATGAAAGCCCCAGGTGGTGGAGATAGCTACATTTCAAGGGTTGCCTTTGAGAGCAACCCCAAAGGATATTTTCAGGGCCTGCATTCGGACGAGAAAGCGAATAAATATGGCTGTTAAGCCAATAAATAATGGCTGTTAGTCGTCTTCTTTAGGTGTCTGCGTGAAGTGGGTATGGCGTAAATCTCTGTGGAACTTTCTATAATGGTTGTGAATGTTTGAAATGTTAATAAAGCCATAAGCCTTTATCAAAACTATGGTAGACCTTAAGTATGCTTTGTGTGGATCTTGCAATGAATTGGATGTGGTTGCTTTCAAAATCCCATGTCCAAACAAGAGCTAGCTTGAGCTTAGTCTGAAACTAAATAATTCAGCTTGAGGTTGAGCTTCCGTCTGAAAATTTGCACTTGTTCGAAACCATCCAATTAAGCCCGAAAGAGTTAAGCCAAACGGCGCAAAACAGTTGGGCATGCATATTTAAGGAAAATGATTCAATATAACCAATTTATTTATTTATTTTATGAAAAATTATATATTTATTCGATTCGAACCGTCCATAATATGATTTAGTATTCATTTATTTATGATGCTAAAAATTATTTAATTGAAAACTTGTATCATAAAGTAGCAATAAATATGAACTGATTAGATTAAAACATCAATCTAATTTCAAAACAAGTAACCCTTCTTGCAACTAGTTGTATCTGTATTGAATCATTTTCAGTTCTAATTTCAAAATAAGTAGCCCTTCCTGCAACTAATTGTATTGAATCATTTTTCTGTATTTTACGACATGAACATATAATGTACTGTAGAATAATATAGTATATAGACACAAATAGAACGTTAAGATTTGGCTGAGGTCTGTATTGTGCCTATACCAAAGCATAACTTAAGCTTGATTTTGGCTTGTTTATAAGAAAAAAAAACTTTTTAAAAAACTTTTAACTTGAGTTTACATTCGTTAAACTAAAAATAAAAATAACAGCATTGTCAAGTTATGCTGAGCAGATCTGTTACTACTCTAGGATTAACAACCCACTAATAGAGCCATATGGTAAAGCTGGCTAAGAAATTCCTACTCATGCTGCCCTACTCATTTATGCATGAGTGCAAGATTTCTGCCCACTTCATCGCCATTTATATCTGGGCTTCATGTGGTGGCACCAAGCATGCCCATCAAAATCAGTTTAGAGAAAAGCATTTGAAAGGAGCAATTGCCCACTCATCGTCCCAAAATATTTGAAATCGACCTAGCCATAATTACGGAGAACATCTAGTCGATTGTCCAAAAATGATTCAATGCCGCTGATACCTATCAAATTTTGGTGCTGTCCTAGTGTTTTGAGCACAATAAAATTAGTTAATAAACTCGAATTCATTCAATTATATTTATCATCGAGTAGTACCTCTTATGGAGAATACGATGGCCCAAATAGAAAGTACATGTTAAAAGTCCAATGTCTTGATGGAAATAATTTTACAATAAACCCAATCAAAATGCAATTCCTATGGTCTTTAATGTAAAGTGGTGTGAACAATGGAAGAAGCAAAACCGGTGCAAGTTTCTGAATAAATATATTATTTTTTAGATGGATGGTAAAATGGTCATCAAAGTAAATCAACAATGATATTCTTCAATAAACTATTCAGTAGATTTACTGATCACAAAATCCATTCATCGATGAAGAGTCGCTCTTGATTCAAAACATGGGGAATCTAACCTAATTCTTTTGCTTCAAATTGATCTACTTTAATTAGATTATATTACATAGATTGGAAAGCAAGCAGGGTGGTAGATGATCATTCCCAATGTTATTAGAACCAAATCAGACCAGTTAATTGAATCGGTTTGACCAAGAACTGGTCAATTGATCTAGCCCTAATTGGTTCAATAGTAATTTTTTTTAATTTTAATATTTTAATAGAATAAAAGGATAAATTAAAGTAGTATAGTAATATAATAAAAATACTTATATATTTGGATTCATATTTATAGTTTAGATTTTTCAAAATCTTGTTGTATCATTTTTAATTTTTTTTAAATTAAAAAAATGGTTATCTAATTGAACTGGTTGGACTGTAAATTGAATGCCTGACTAGTTCAACTACTAGTTTGGTTCTGCTAACACTAATCATTCATTTATATGAAGATTATGGAAGCTCAGGGGGGATGACCTATTGGCCTCTGAAGAAACTTCTCTTGAAAATTAGGAAGAAGATGTTGATTTCTAGTTATAGTAACACCTCCTTAGAATCTTGTTGCCAAAAATTTTTTATTTTGTACAAAGAGAAATGGCCTCCCCTTTTATAGTTGTTTCTATAGCTTGATTGCTAGTTGTGCTTGGATAATTGTTGACATCTCATTAATAATGGTTGTAAGGGTGGGTCCCCCTTTTCTTGGACCATTAGTTAAAAAATTGAGCAGGGGCATCTATAGTTGTCCCCCTTTACTAGAGGTAAATTTCTAAATGAATAGCAAAGTAGTAGACATCTATTTGGTTCTCTACTTTGACGGTCTTCCTTTGTTCTTGAAGCTTGATCTTGATCTTTTGTAGTTTTTATTCTGTGGCTGTCTCTTTGTAACATTAATTCCTGTAGTGCCCTTCATAGCACCATTAATGTCTAAATGGTGAGATAAAATTTTTTGAAAGAATAATTTTCTTACTATTAGAAGATGTTAGATGATTATTTGTCATTGGATAAATGCCTTGCGCTTTTTGCGGCTGAACAAGCTTTATTTTTCTGGTTATGATAAGGTCATGTAGACACCTTACACATTTCATGGCTTTATAGGTTAGTGTTAAGTCTAACCACTTTAATTAACTTTATTTTGATGATAAATGTGTAATTAACAGCTATGTTTTGATAGTAAATATGTAAGTGAAATGTTATGGTACTAAGAAGTTATTTTCCTAAGCGATCCAGAAATAAATGAATAAAACAAACAAACTACGTTAAGGAAGTAACTTCGGAGTGATAAACAACATAAATAAAATTATATCAAATTAAAACTCATCTCTAAGTTGAAGTTTAGAGGTTAGAAAAAGAGCTTCACAGCTCTAAAATTTAATGCGGCAATGATAACTGACAAAGCACCTAACCTTTAGAGGTTTGAAGTTAAACTTCAAATATTCTGAAGTGTGCTTGTTGGACAAATTGCATTTAGTGTTGAAGAAGCAATCTAAAACCATTGAAAAATTTCCAAAAATTTACAATTAATGGATAAATGATCTTCTGAGACTATAAATAGAGGATTCATAGATTCGAATCTCTAGAAGAATTAGTTGTGTGAATTAAAGAGCATTTACAAGAGCATTCAAAGTTTTTTTCCATGATTTCAAATCCTTCTACACACAACTCTGAAATAACAATCAAAGTTCAATCTTCATCGAATCTCAAGGAGTTTGAAATTCCTGTTCTTAACTATTACATCATTTATTACTTTGAATTACTTATCAACACAAATTGCCTAAATAAGAGGCATTAATTTCTACCACTTATTTTCTATTTTCTGTTATTGCAAGCGAGGAGCTTACTGTTTGTGACTTCAACAAGTAAGAAAGCCTTACTAAAATTGTAAGAGTTTATTGGTGAGCTCTGAAAAACCAACATGTTTTGGTCAAACACTGAGTGCAATAAATAAAATTGACTCAGAGAAGTGGAGTAGGAACCCTGCTTAGGCTGGACCACTACAAAACAAATTATCTCCTGTGCTATTTGAATTTTAATCATTTGTTTATGCAAAAATCAATATTTGGCCGAAGTTTTTGAGAAACTCAATTGACCCCCCTCCTCTTGAGCTAGCTTAAGTAAGGGACCAATAATTGGTATTAGAGAAGGCTTCACTTATTATCCCTAAGAACCAATTTATATAACTTGTGAACTGATCCCAAAAATGGCTAGTTTGTTCTACAACACTGCTACAGAGGGATAGTCCACTACCCAACCTCCATACTTTGATGTCACAAACTATGAGTATTGAAAAATGAGAATGCAAGACTTCTTCATAGCCACAGATTACCAATTGTAGCTTGTTATTAGAAATGATAAAATTATCCTCAATACCAAAGATTGTTAGGTCTGTTAGGCTTGGCTTAACCTAAGAGGAGAGGAGCGAATTAGTTTTATAAAATTTTTCTTTTAACCCTTATTTAATTAAATTCCATCTATTCATGTTTTTGTTCAATTTATGATGAGATAGATACTAAAATAGCAGAATGCAAGGAAATTAAGCAATCACACACAGAATGCACGACGTATAGCGGTTTGGGTAACCTCCCTACTCTACTCTTCTAAGAGCAAACCCTTTATGCCTTGGGTTCCACTATCTCACTATAATGGAATTACAAATAGTATACCTAGCACTCTTCTAGATTCCAACTCTAGGGGATGCAAACAGATTAGTAATCAATTGCTAGATGCACTCCAACAATCAATTTGCTCTTGTTGATTTCAGCTCAAGGGGGCGTAAAAGCTAATAAGTTGTTTTGAGATACGCTCCAACAAACAAACATGTTCTTCTTAGAATTGGTCTCCTCTACCAACTTAAGGAATACACAAATAAAAAGTAGTACAAAAATTACACTTTAATACAGTGTTTCTTCGTGACCTTAGGGGAAAACTTGATTTGTTGCTTGTTGAAGAAGGTCTTGGATGAAGATTTTGTTAGGATTATTATATATAATTTTGATGAAAATAAAACTTGTATTAAGAAAAGATTTAAGTGTGCTTAAATCTCCAACAATCATATTCATGATTATGAATTGATAAATATTAATTGATAATTAAGCATGCACATGTCCTTTACTTAATGGTGCGTTCCAAAGGGGTTGAACTGATGAAAATCGTGGAAGAAGAAGAAGAAGAAATCAAAAGACAAGCAATAAGAAATGTTGCATTGTCTAAGAGGAGACTTCCATAGACAAATATGATGAAAGAAAACAAGGGTTCGTAAATGTGCTACAATGAGCCTGCATTGTCTGTTAACCATAAACAGAAACTTCTACAGACAAATGCGAGAAAGAAGCAGTTGAAGACAAAGCCATGGTGGAGAAGCATAAAATTGTTTGAGAAATATGAACTATTTATATTGACCAGACAAAATTTGTCTAAGATAAATAAAGAAGAAGATCCATCAAACACTCTGACAAAGGAATAAAGATGGAACTGCCGCCCAAACGATCATACATATGGTGAAGAAAACTTTATCTGACCAACAAAGTTAGAAGAATGAATTAGTTTGGGGACAAAAAGGCAAGATGAATAGATAAAAGAGTGCAACTTTAGCTAAGCCAAGACCAATAAATCAAGATTAAAGAAAGAAAGAAGTTGCAGAAACAAACTTCTTTTGACACTTGAAGAATGCAGAATAAATGAGGAACTCCACTTCATTTGCAGATCAAATTTGTCGATTACTTACCATAGATAAATCAACATACAAAGTGGAAGATGAAGTAGAAGCTTCATAGTGAGCAAAGACGAAGCTGCATAAACAAATTAGCTACTTGGACAAAGGGGACTTCAATAGACAAAGGCACATTCATCTACAAATTACCATAGACAAACCTATATGCAATATGTAGAGTAATTCATCCAAGACAAAGAAGAGAAAAGTTCATCTATCATTTACATTAGATGAATAGTATACTTTATCTATTTGAGCAAGACAAAGCAGAATTCATCTATCATCTCCAATAGACAAATGTGGAACAAAAGAAGAACATAATACTTTGTCTGTTCGTGAGAGTTTGTCTATTGATCAGTTCAACTTTGTCTATGCCACCTAAAGTTTGTCTATTATTTACAACAAACAAAGCATGAACATGAATTATTAATTGACAGACAAACCTCTTGGAGGAATTATTGCAGACAAAGTAGATTTTGTTTATCAATTAGTTTGACTTCATCTGCACCATTTAGAGTTCGTCTACTACTTACAATAGACAAATTATTCTTATGAATGATCAAATGATAGACAAACTAATGGAGAATTCATTTGCAACTTATAACAGACAAATGCAGATAAAGAGAGGTTATGACTTGTCAGAGGAAAATCGATTCATGTGATTTGCATACAAATTCAGACAGAGAGAGGTCGTGACTTAACAGAGAAAAATAAATTCATGTGATTTGCATTTAAATAGTATCAACATCTATGCTTTTAGTATGTAAACTCGTCTCAGTCACCATTTTAAGCAATAAGTGACATTGTAAGTTTCCAAGCTATGTCAAGTCAAAATGAGAAAAGATATTTTAGTAACAACTTATTTTTCTCTCTGTAAAAGATGATGCAGCAACTCAAGACAAATAAGAAAGATATGGAACTTCAATGACAGAAATCTCAACAGTCTTATTCATTCAATGTTACTCTCGCTTTTAGATTTAACAGAACCCATCTTCTCTAATGGTCAAAACTATGAATAAACTATTTAAGGAGATAAGGTGGAACGATACAAGGTGGTGAATGAAGATATTTCAAATGAGCTTAAAATTATGCAAATCCTTCAACCCATGGCCAAGAGCTTAAACCATTATCTATCCTTTATAAGTTTAAACTATATATCCTTATGGCCATTAGTTTATATTTTGGGAAGATCTTTATATGTTATTAGAGTTGTAAAAGAGATCAAATCTTTCCTAGTACTTGAGAGAAACACTATATAAAAGTGTGTAAGTTTTCTGATAAACTTAAAACCAGAGGGTTGTTGGTGATCTCTAGAAAACTATCAAGTTTGCTGGTCGTCTTAAAAACTAGTGAGTTTTCTAGTGAGCTCAAGAAAATTAGAAGAGTGCTGGGAGCACTATATTAATGCCCCTTAGATCTAGAATCCAAAAGAGTGCTGGAAACATTGTTTATGCCCTTAGAGTTGGAATCTAGAAGAGTGCTAGGAGCACTTTTGTATTTTCATATAATGGGATATAGTGGAATCCAAGGCACAATGAGTGTGTGCTCTTAGAAGATTGAATGTAGGGACAGGGCTCTCGAACCACTATAAAAATCATGCTGTTTGTTTGTGTGTTTGCTTACCTGCTTTATCTTTCATGTACTTTACTATTTTTATTAGCTATCTTATAATACACCACAAATAATTACAAAAAGAGGAAAATGTTCCAATAGGGGTTAAGCAATGAATTTTTATTTACCCAATTCACCCCTCCCCTCTTGGGTTAAGCCATATTATGGTATTCTACAAATTTGGAAGATGAAAGCTCTTGAATGAGTATGTGAAGGTTTACTCACTTGGCCTAAGGGATGTAAAGAATTTCTTGAAGGTTAAAGATTAATCCTAACTTGTTCAACTCTTGAAAAGTCCCTTTGTTTCTCCTTAAATAACTCTCTCAAAAAATAAGACATTGGAGGAAGTAGGGTAGCAATGTATAGCTTTGTAATGTTCAAATTTTTGACCATTGGTGATTGGCAGGTGATATTGTAGGAGGTTGCGACATTTGGCTACGCTCCAATTGATATGACAAGCAATTTGGTGAACCAGTTGTGGCCAAATCTTTAGCCAAACTCCCGTACCCACATTTTTGTCCTTTAGTAGGCAGTATGCGACATCGACTGTGCTATAGGTGTTATGTGCAGATGGCATGGGCTTGCTAGGTGGTTTCTTCCTTCTTTATTTCAGTGGGTTTGAAGTGCGCTTTAGATCCTCTAACATATGTGGTAGGCGGTATGACATAGCGCCTCCGGTCATCAGTTGTGGTCATAGGTGATACCCCAGGCGACTGTAGTATTGGTTATAGATGTCCATGGACTTCACTTGTTCATAGAACACCGCTGAAGGTTGCGATTGTGGCTACATGGCAGGTGCTAGGCGTGGGTGGCAGAGCTATGCGGCTATGGTTCTGCACTTAGATTTTTTGCACTATGCCATTTTGTGAACTTTAATATTATTTATTTATTTTTTATTCTAAATCAAAATACAATTATCCTCATGTGATTTGCACAAGTTATGTATCAAGGATATACTCTTTGAATCATGTTATGAATTTTCTAAGATAAAAACACATTTAAGCATAATTCTTCTTGTGTGTGTATAAATTATATTGACCCAAGATATTATAATATGATAAACCAAGTTAAATGTATTATGGATCAATATGATTTCTCCATTTATAATCTTTCTAAATTTATTTTAAGTGGATAGCTTATGTAATATGTTTGCACAAATATTGTTCCAATAAGTCTAAGTTCCAAGCTCCATTATCTAAAAGCATCATTAACTAAAATAAAGTGTAAGACAAGTTTTGTTGTTATAAAAATTATATACATCGATCTAAAAATCTCCCATTTTTTGATAATGACAAAACTTGATAACTTATGATATTAAAAAAACATGCTAATGAACTAATAAAAACTCCCCCAAAACTATTTTGAATATAGAACCATTTGGAGTTTAATTCCTTTGAGTTTAAAATTCTCCCTCTTGTTATATCATTCTCGCTACATGTTATATTCTCCCTTTTTGTATCATTTTCACTAAGAATGAAAACAAGTCATAAAGCAAGTCATTCTCCCCCTTTTTGTTAGAATAAAAAAAGGTTTATCAGGTGGGAGAGGGGGTCTTTTCTTATGTATGGGTCATATTCGCCCTCTTTACATGTAAAAGATAGGACATGTAGGCACCACAATGAACATCATGAACATGAGATTGAAAAAATCTTCAACAATATAAAGCACGCTCATGTCAAGGGTAACATTCATTCAAATATTAGTAAAAGATAAATCTCATTAAAGGATCAATTTATGCATAGTTTGTTGAATCTTATTAAAGGTCACACAAGATCTGACTAAGAATGGTATCCCTATTCTAGATCTTGATCCATAAAGTTCCCCAAACATGTTTAACATACACCTTGGGAGTTTAATCATGTTAAATTTGAAGATTCATTCATCCCAAAAAAGAATAAAGATTAAGCTTGCTTACTTCATTCAAAATTTTTAAAGATGTACAAGCAGCATTTAGTCGAGGATGTGGAAAATTCAATATTAGTATATTAACTCAATCAAACCAAGTTGAATCCAATTTTTGAAGAAATATTTCAATTTATGTTTTGTATGCATATATTATCACTTTCAAAAAGAGCAAGCATACATTGGCATCATGATATAATTTTCAAAATATATTCTCATTTCATAGAATTTATTACCCACATAAGATTCTAAACTTTAACTTAAAGAAATTCACATACTTAAAGTAATTCGTAGAGTAGTATATATTAGGTCCTATAGGCTTGGCTTAACCCAAGAGGGGAGGACTGAATTGGGTTTATAAAAATTTGTTGCTTAACCCCTATTTAATTACTTTCCCTCTTTTTTGGACTTACGTATAAGTTATAACGAAATAAGTAATAAAGCAGTAAAGTGCAGGAAGATAAAGTAATCACACACAGACAACACACAATATTTTTATAGTGGTTTGGGCAACTGTCCCTACTTCACTCTTTTGAGAGCACACTACTTGTGCCTTAGGTTTCAAAATCTCTCTATAGTGAAATTACAACTAGTGCACCCAGCATTCTTATAGATTCTAACTCTAGGGGTTGTAACAACTTAGCAATTAATTATGAGACATACTCCAATAATTGATTTAATCTTCTTGATTTTAGCTCAAGGGGGCATAAACTAGTGTCATTGCACTCTTCTAAATTCCAGCTCTAGGGGGCATAAACACACTAATAATCTATTTGTGAGACACACTACAACAAACAGACTTATCCTTCTTAGGCATGATTTTCTTTACCAACTCAAAGAATACAGAAATAAAACAAATAAAGAAATATTTACACTTTAAACGCGCTTCTTGTTGAGCTCTAGAGAAGATTTGATCTTGAGTAGCTCTTTGTGATGCAAAAGAACTTCTGTTGCTGTATTGAAGAAGGTGATCTTGAATATAGATTGAAAGATTATAGCTCTTGAATGAATGTTTGAAGATATTTGCTCTGGGCCTAAGGTTATAGAGATTTGGAGAAGATTAAGGCTTAATATATGACTTCTTCAACCCTTGAAACATCCTAATATTTCTCCTTAAATAAATCATCAAAGTCTTGACTGTTGTAAGAAGTTGAGTCGAATATATAGCTTTGCAACATTCAAATTTTTGAGCATTGAGGATCTCTAGGTGGTACCACAGGAGGTTGGACCAAGTACTTGTGCCCTAGAAAATATGGTAGGCAGTATGGCATACCAACTATGGTCAAATCTCTGGCAAAACTCCAAAAAGCATGTTACTGTCCACTCATAGGCAATATCATAGGCTGTTGTGCTCTCTAGGTGGTATGGGAATGCCAGGTAGTTTGTCCCTTCATTGCTTCATATGTTCTGAACTTGCATTAGATTGTTGGAAAATGTGGCAAGTAGCAGGCACAAGCAGTAGGCACAAGCAGCTGTGCCATGTTGCCACGGTCTTGCGCTAGACATTTAAGCACTTTGCTACTTTGTTAGCCTTGATATTTCTTATTTGTTTTTCATTTTATATCACAAAATGATTATCCACACGAAATGCACAAGTTATGATGCATGGATAAGTTTATTTGAATCATTCGTTTGTATAAGAATAAAACTCATTTAAGCACAATTCTTCTTGTATAAATGGATTTTTGTATGAAGTATACTTGCATATGATCCAAAATATTAGGATGAAAGCATTATGGATCAAGATGATTTAGCCTTTTTTTCTAAACATCTACACTTATATCAGAATATGTATATGCTTGTACAAATGATATCTTAATGATGCACATATAATACAAGTAAAACTATCTACATATCAAGCTTCTTAAACTAAAAATATTATTAGCATAAATCAAGTCTAAGATAAGTTCTGATGTCATCAAAATCATATGCATAATCCTAACAATACACTCATCAAAATCAAACCCTACTATTCATGAGATTTAAACTAATCAGTGATATGCAAAAATACAATTAGTTTCTCACAAAAACAATTAGTCCTCACCAAATCTCTACCAAAAAAATGAAAGCACCATAATCAAATACAAAACAAACAAGTTCTCTTCCTTCAGTTGGTAGAATCCTGAGATGAAGTGTGAGTGATGTATCCTCCCCCTAAGTGGTGGCTTGTGGAGAGACAAGCTCATAAAGGGTAAAAGTAGGCTCAGGATCATGAGTAGTAGTGGCTAGCTCAGTAAGTGGAATGGAATAGGATGTATAGGGTGTGTAATCCTAAAATTTGAAAGAAGTGCATCCAACTTCTTCTCCATTGACTCATGCTTTCTTCTTAACTCACCTACTTCTTCCCTTAACTCCTCCACCTCCAGTGACAGCCTAGTGTAAGTAGAAGATCTAGGAATAGAGGCTGCAAGTTGATCTTGTGATGAAGATGAATCTCTCCCTACAGTTGGACTATATCTATCATGTCTCACCTCTCTCTCTTCCATCTCCTCCTCTCCCTGGGAGGGTGCACTCTTTTCTTCTTCTTCCTCTTCTTCACTACCATTATCTTTTTCCATTTCCTGCTAATGATTGTTTTCCATTTCCTCTATGTATTCTACTTCTGTAGCATGCATTGTTTTCAACAGGGTTTCACCAACCCAATACTTTTTTATTGTAGGCATAGTGAGCATTGATTCTCCATGGGTGGGAACAGAAAAATGTTTAAACACTTTGTTTAGCCATATTCCATATGGAACAATTATGTCTGTCCTAGTTGGTAGTTAAAGGCATTCAATATGAACTTAGAAAAATAGACTTTCTTGTAATTGTATATCATCCACAACAATTTCTCTTTATGAATAGTAACTTGGTCTACACTACCAAGTTTGGGAATAATCATAGACTCCAATACTTTTCTTAACATTCTCACCTCAATTGTCATATCATTGGTTTTCATGTATTTATGAATTGAGGTGTAGATTATTCCCATGGACAGAGCATTGAAAACTTCTTCACTTCTCAAATTAGTTTCTTCCTCATAATCAGGAAATCCTAGAATTTTTCCCATGTGTTCTTCTAGAGAAAGAATATTTGTTCCAAACTGAATCTCTACTCCTTTTACAGTGGAACAATATTCTCTTAGATTAAAATTGAAGTAAAATATCGAAACAAGCTCATTAAATGTTGAAGGTTCATATGCCAAAAGTTCATACCATCCTTGGTAATTAATCATGGATCTTATATCTAAATTATAGTGGTCCATAAAATTGAAGTCTATCTTCTGGAGAATGTGGACAAGCCTTCCTAACATGGTAGTGTAAAATTTTAATTTTCTTCCTTCAACTCCAAAATAGTAATCAGGTAAATAAAATAATCTTACATTTTCTTCATTTCTGTTTGCATTTGCTTCTTCTCCTTCTCTTTCATTCATTGGTGCTATAGATGAGAGATTACCTTGTGTCCTATTAAAGCGAACTCTCCTAGAGCTAGATGCGGATTTAAATGTAGAGGCTCCTCCTCTTGTACTTAGTCTCTTCATTCCCCTCTGTGGCTTGGAAACAACTACTTTAAGTCCTATAAGGATGTAATAAATTGAGTGGAAATGATGGAACCAAAGAGGATGACACTTTTGAAATGTCTAGAATCAGAGGTAGAAGGGCTGGGAGGAATGAATAGTGTAAAAATGTAGATGAATTGATGCATGGATTTTTTTTCTTTCGAATCTCCAGGTGGCTAGCTTGTAGGTGCTTCTGGACCAGGCGGTTTTGCTCCCAAACTGAATTCTGATTTTTAATTTCTAATTTATCCTATCCCAATAATCATTTAATACTTTTCCCTTTGATCTTACACTAACTCAATCAAGAATGTCAAACAGATCATTTTAAGCATCCATCAGCACAAACACATCATTTCATATACATCAAGCACTTAATATTTCAAATAAGCCAAACACACATCTTTTGAATTCTTTTATCACATAATTTGAACTTATACACATTTAAACATTTTTATAGACATCATGATCATGAATAATAATAATATTATGTAAGATGGAATAATTAATGACAAGAACATGATCTTAACATTCACTAAAATTTGAATTATTATCTTAATCATTTCAATCATAATAAATCAAGCGACGATGATGATTATAGAAGGTTTGACTAGTAATGGATAGAAGGTTTGGCTAATAATGGAATACCTATTCGAGATCTTAAATTGTGAAGTTTCCCAAAGAGGCTTGACATATGCCTTGGGACTATAATGATGTTAAGGTTTAATTAATTTCATTCATTCCCAGATATATGCATTAAGTCATAGATTTCAAAAAATTCAAAAAATGTGTAGGTGTCCAATATATATTTTTTCTATGTACTTATCAATCAAATATTTCAAGTTTGGCAGATTTATCTCCTTCATCACAAATCTTGACTTTTCATTCAACACTTTTTTTCTCTTTCTTTAGCTTGAATTTGTAGGCCGAGAAGATGATTTTGATATCTCATTGTTCTCCTTCTGCTATGTGGTCATTTCAAGTTTTTTTTTGCATACACTTAAAAAATTTTTGCACTTTTTCTTCATTAGTAGATTCAAACAGATGTAAACTTATATTGCAATTTAATCAGTGTAATTTCTCCTTAGCACAGGGTAGCATGTTTTTGAAAAATCTAGACTGCACATGAAAATGATAAAGCTTATCATACTAAGGCTTTAGAAGCCTATCTTAATTCATTTAAGGCTTTTGACAAGTTATGCATGCAGTGATGATAGTAAATCATGTTAATATGCACTTCATCATTTTGAACGAATCATTCATTAATCGGATTATTTACTTCTTATATGAAAGTTTTCACCTCCTAAGTTTTATAAATACAACATCTAGATTTTGTTAATTTTTGTCTACATTAAATTAAATTTGTCAAGAAATAAAGTAGATCCTTTTAACAGCTATAAACCAAGATAAAAACTCTGCTTTAATCATAGCCAACACTGAATTCTTTAAACTAGCATATTTATAAATTATATCATGTAAATGAGAACTGACTCTTTGAATGCTTCAAATGTCAATATGCAAGATTAATTTTTTTTATTAATAATGAATCAAATATATATTTTTAATCAACTAGAGTAAGATTATTCATTCTTATATCAAAATTTTATCATTGTCTCGTGATCACACAATATTTTAAAGTTTGAAATAAATTATATGCCTCTTTGGCAAATTTAGCCTCAAAACATGTTGGTTATTCAGATATAAACTCTTTCCTCATTCTTGTGGTTTCTAAGATACTGATCCCTAGCTAATGGTGGCTCAAGAGAGGGGGTGGGGGGGGGGGGGGTGTTGAATTAAGCCTTTAAAAATGTTCAAAATTTCAAAAGATAGTGCAGAAATAAAACAGGAAAGATCACACAACACACTGAGATAATGATTTTTATAGTGGTTTGGCCCTTAACTTAGGTACCTACTCCGCTTCTCTAAGTTAGCCTCTCTTGCTAAGTTAAGGTTCCACTAACAATTGTTGGTTTTCAAGCTCACTAATAAACTTATACAAGTTGTTTTCAAAACTCACCAATAACATATACAAGTTAGTTTTCAAAGCTCATGAAAAACTTATACAAGATGGTTTTCAAAGCTCACCAACAACTCATACAATCTTTAGCAAGTTTCCTTGCTTATTGTTCACTATAAGATACAAGCTCCTTGCTTGCAAATGAGAAAATAACAAATAAACATGTACATAAATGAATGCCTCTTGATAGGTAGAGTGTATGAAGTGTAGTAATGAAAACATAATAAATATAAAAGTAAAGAATAATAAAGATTAGACTCCAAATGTCATTGAATGATTTTCTTTGAGTGTTTGTTGGAATGTAGTGCAATGGAGTCAATCTTATGGAGTTAAATCTGGGGAGACTTTAGTAAGTGCTTTAGTAAATGCTTTAGTAAACTTTATTTAACTTTTTCTCTTATTTCTCGGCTACTCTTTAAGTTGTTTGAATCTTTCTTTCATAAGAGTGGAATGTCAGCATTATTATATATGATTTTGATGATAACAAAACTTGTATTAAAATAAGAAACTTGTATGCTTAGATCTCTACAATCATATTTATGATAAATGTTAATTAACATAAACACATAATCATGAATGTTTAATTATACAAGCATACAGTCTTTATTTTATGGTGCACACACCATGAACATTAATTAATCTTTACATCATAAATTTGTTAAATCATACTAAGCACCATAATCACTTAAGCTTTCATATTATGCATTTAATAGAGATATATATTATCTTTGCTTTACAAAATGTTACAATCGCATTAGAATAAAATACATTTTGATATTATATATGAAAGTTAACAATATAGTAAGTGCAGAAAAGTTCGAGTGTAGGATCATGATCATCTGCAACAAACTACCACAACATTCTATTATATTCCAAAAGAGCTGAACTAATGAAAATTGTGGAAGAAGAAGAAAAAGAAAGCGGAAGACAAGCAACAAGAAAGGCTACAATTGTCTAAAAGAAGCTTCCACAAACAGAAGCAATGGGAGACAAATAAGGCTTCGAAGATGCGCTACAATGAGTTCGCGTTGTCTGTTAACCTCGAAGAGAAAATTTCAACAGAAGAATGCAAAACAAGAAGTTGAAGATGAAGCCATGGTCTAAGAGCATAAAGTTGTTCGAGAAACTCAAGCTATCTACACCAACCAGATAAAGCTTGTCTGAGATGAAGAAAGAAGAAGACGCTTCATCTAATACTCAGACAAAGAAAGAAAAAAGAAATTGCTACCTAGATAATCATGCATGAAAAAAGGAAAACTTTGTCTGATCAACAAAGTTAGAAGAATGAATTAGTCTAAGGATGAAATGGTAATATAAATAGATAAGGGAATGCAACTTTAGTTGAGCTAAGATAGATAAATGAAGATTGAAAAAACAAAGAAGTTGTAAGAACAAACCTCTTCTGTTGCTCGAAGTGTGCAGAACAGTTGAAGAACTTCACTTCATTTGCAGAAAAAAAAATTCATCTGTTACTTATGATGGGCAAAGCATCAGCCAAAGTAGAAGATAAAGTAGAGGCTGCATAGGAAGCATAGATGAAGCTAAATAGACAAAGAGCTACTTGGACCAAAATGGGCTTCAACAGACAAAGACACGATCCTCTATAACTTACAACAAACAAATACGACGTGCAAAGTATTTAGTCTAAGAGAAAGCAAAACATAGTTTGTTTATCACTTATAATGGATGAATGCTACACTTCATCTGTTCAAGTAAGTTAAAGCAAAATTTGTTTGCCACCTCCAATAGACAATGAGGAAATAAAAGAAGAATACTATATTTGTTTGTTAGAGTAAGACAAAGGGAATTTCATCTGCCACCTCCAACAGACAAATGAAGAACTAAGGAGAAGTTTATCAATTGATCAGCCTAACTTCGTCAGCTCCACCCAGAGTTAATTTGTTATTTATAATATACAAAGCACATAAACGAAGGATTAACCAACAGACAAATCTCCTAAAGGAATTTAGGCAGACAAGAGCAGAGTTTATCTATTAGTTAGTTTGACCTCTTTTGCGCTATTCAAAGTTTATCTACTATATGTAATAGACAAAATCACTCTTATGGAAGTTCAACTGATAAATAAATCTATGAAAGAATTTATCTACAACTAATGATAGACAAATGAAAACAAAGAAAGGCCATGACTTGTCAGAAGAAAATTGATTTACATAACTAGCATTCAAATGGCATTTGCACTCATACTAACATTGTGCAGACTTATATTAGTCACCATTTTCAGAAATAAGCACGTTACAAGGTTTTCAAAGCTGTGAAAAGTCAAATGTGGAACACCTTTTAACGCAGCTCATCCTCCTCTCTGAATGGGAATTCAGTAGCTCAAGATAAATAAGAAAGGCATGCACTTCAATGATAGAAAATTTAAATGGTCATATTCATTCAGTGTTGCTCTTGTTTCTATATTCAACAAAACCCATCTTCTCCAACGGTAGAAAGTATGAAGAAGCTATTTAAGAAGAAAAAGTTAGACAATTCAAAGGTAGTGAAGGAAGACATTTCAAATAATCTTAACCTTATGAAAATCTTTCCACCCATGGCCAAGAACTTAAACCATTATTTATTTTTCATGAGCTTCAATTTGCATATTTTTATGGCCATGGAGTTTACATTTTGGGAAGATATTTCTATGTTTTTAGAGTTGTAAAAGATCATATCTTCCAATGTGCTTGAGAGAAACACGATGTAAAAATGTATAAATTTCTGGTAACTTGAAACTAGAGAGTTGTTGATGAGCTCTAGAAAACCAACAAGTTTGCTGGTGATCTTCAAAACCAGTTGGTAAGCTCATGAAGGCCACATTGTATAAGTTATGGTGACCTCTAAAAACCTAATAAGTTTGCTGGTGATCTTTGAAACTAGTGAGTTTCTTGGTGAGCTTGTGAAAACTAGAAGAGTGTTAGGAGCACTTATATTTTTATTATATGGGATATAGTGGAACCCAAGGTACAATAAGTGTGTGCTCTTGGAAGAGTAGATGCAAGGATAGGGTCTTGAGCCACTTCCAAAATCATCTTGTCTTTGTGCGAGTGTTTGCTCATTTGCTTTATTCTTCATACATTTTATTATTTTTATTATTTACTTTACACCACACCACACACAAGCATGAAAAGAGGGAAATGATCCAATAGGAGTTAAGCAATAAATTTTATTTACCCAATTCACCCCTCCCCTCTTAGGTTACGCATACTTTTAGAACTAATAAGCAGTATCAAAGTAGGCTAGATAAATAATTTTAGTAATCCATTTGGCTTACCCAACAATGTCATCCTTTGTGTTCTTCAAAGTGCAGTCCATCTCCTATCTTCCAAATTTTTGATAGATTAAATTGAATATAATGGAAATGGAGATCGAAAATATTCTTATGGCCAAATGATTTTCATCTATGAAAATTACCTGTATTGGCATAAGCGATGATAAAACAAGAATAGATCTAAAAATATTGAAATCTCACTACATGCTCTTTGTCGCACTGTTTGCAAGGATGTCTTGACTTATAGATTAATAGGAGAAATATTTAAACAAGCCCAAGGCAAATCACTAAGGGATAAAAATATTTGGCACTCACACACTACTTGCCTTATTATTTAGATTAACTTGAGTGCAAGAAATCTGTGAAAGAAGAAAATGAACTCCTAAAGAAGAAGAAATAGAAAGGAGGCTTGGTCTAAAAAAACCAATTGAAGACACAATGAAATATCAAGTTCCTTTGAAATAAAAAGGAGGAAAGGTAAGTACAAGTATGACACTCAAACTTGAATGTTTTTCTTGAATATGTCATTATCCGCATTCGAAAATTTTACTTATGGATTGTCTTCAGCCCATTTTTTTTATAATTATTAATGCTCAGTCCTTCAATTAATTATTTCTGTCTATTTACATGCTTTCATTTTTAATTCACATCCATTGAATTCTTCTGATTAATGACATTCCTACAGATTAGATTTACATTCTTACATTGCTCTTTAGAATTTTGATTACTTATATCTAATTAATCATCTATGCATATCCATTTGTAGAAATCAAAGTTTACTTTCTGAATTTTTTATGAGAAATAGAGCTTATAGTTAGAATTCTATCTATATATCTCCATTTGTATATTGATTAGAATTAAATTTTGAAACTATACCTATGCATTTCTATTTATTCATTTATTCCTACACTTCATCTATAGAAATTAAAAGATACACTTAAGATTTTAATTGGTTAGCTAACTATACATTTATAGAAATAAAGATTCATTTATAGTGTAGTTTATATATATATATATACTCTGTTCATTTATGTATATATATAGGAGAATATAGAATTCACTATGATAGATAAAACTCTTAACAACATAAAGTAAAACTCTTGAAATAATCAAGAAGTAGGTAAAACATAAACATTCAAAAAATAATCAGTCTGAATCTAACAACACCTAAAAGGAGACATAACTAAAAGAAGAGCAAAAATACCAAAATTGAATGCTTATGCTCAAAATCTTTATAGAAATAAGGGACTTGATTTAGCAAATAAAGTTGACTTCAAATTTACAACTATAATAGCTCAAATAACTCAATGGTTGATTAAAGCAAATGTTTATCCTACTTATTCATGAAAACTACTTTAATTCATTAGCTTATTCCTCCGCATACATTTATGGTTAAAATGACTCTTTGCATTGATATGTTGGCAATGAATGTCTACATCAATTTGAACTCATTAATGAAGAAATTTGCAAGAATATTTTAAGTGTATGTAGGAAAGACTTGAGTTGAGCATAGAAGAAAGACAACAATGAAAAATTAGAATCTTATTCTCAGCTCACAAATACAAGGAAAAGAGCCTACAAGTTTAAGTTTTGGATGCAAAGAAATGATTGAATAAATGAAAAAAATATAACCCAAAACAACATCAATCTTCAGATACGGCATCAAAGGATTGATAGCAGAAGCTAAACGCTTATTCAAGACTAACAATAACACCTATGACTCAAATGAGAAATCTATGAAGGGAAGCGCCAAAAACAATAAGTTGTCAAACTTGATTATATTTCTTTCATTGCTATATACACTAGATGTCTCTCAATGAACTACATTGGATTTGAATTAATATTGAATTTACTGCTTTAAGCTAAATCATGTCAAAAATCTTACTTAACCATAAAATGATCAAAACTCTAACGTCATTATAGTACTAAGGCATTGTCAAGCCTGTTTGGAAAACTTCATAGTTAAGGTCTCGAATAGGAATTTCATTCCTAGTCATTCCTTTTGTAATAATGTTTATAGGCTTGATCTCACATAAAGAACCAGAATTGAAAAGTAAAAACTCATAAAGATAATAATCATAACAGACAGGAAGCTAAAACAGAATCCTCATTAACAAAATTCCATTTATAAACATTAAACATTCAAAAACATCTACCTTCTTAAAATATTAATAGCCACATAAGACTACCATTAAGTTCAAACATTTAGCAAAGGAAATTACAAACAACTACTCATTTAAAACTTCAATAACTACTAACAACTCTATAATTCTGTCCTGAATCTCAGACAATTCATTCTCCAACACAGCAATTCTATCCATAATCTCTCCATAAGCTATGCATTGGTTAGTCAAAAGAAGATCTATAGAGACATTTATCTCCTTAACAAACTTTAACTCCTTCCTTATCTATCTCATATCCCCTTCCAAAAAGTGAATTTGATTATTTTCCTCACTTATCTCTCGCTCTATTGTTGCCCAAATGTTAACCTAGTATATTGTCTATCTAACTAAATATCATAGAATACAAGGTTCAAAACTAGTCTTCAAAAGACACATTAACACTATGGAAGTAATCATCTAATTGACAGCTCAAACAGGACATAGATCTTTACATTTTAGAAATCCAGACAAGACACAATAGGATCATGCATTATCGCTATTAAAACAATGATGAATAACTATGGTAAAAGATACATATCCAATGTTTAAAAAGCTATAAAATGATCCCATAAAAATGACAAATCACTAAACATAAAATTTCATAAAAGACTAGAAAATTAAAAACTATTAATGTGAATATAAAAGGTTGCAATATTACATATAAAGAGTTTAGATCAAAAAGTAAAAATATTTAATCAATTAAAACATTAACAACTACTTCTAACTCTTTAACCCTTTGGTGAGCCTTGGCTAACTCAGTCTCCAAATGTTTAATATGCTCTACAGCCTCCATATAAGTCATGGAGTTCTAGTTAAGAGACGCGTAAAATGAAGATTACTACTCCTAACAAAAGCCAAATCAGTCTTCAGTTGTTTAATCTTATCCTGAAGAATCAAACATCTTTTTATAGCCTCAAAAGTTGCATCATCACTCTCACCTTGAATCAAATTTATAGAAAAACTGGAAGACACCAGAATCGCATTAGTAAGCACTAAAGGGTTGTCTCTTCTCTCTAATCCCTCCACGCAAGAAAAGAGAAAGACGAAGGCTTATTTCACTTCCCAAGCGACCTGCCAACTTTACCATTAATACTCCCAACTATCCCTCTTGATAATAATGATAGATAGCCAATAAGATAAAAGAAGACACACATTAACAGTAAATCTATCAAATCATGCATTGTCATCATATTAGCATGAAATCATTTTTAATTTGACATTTAAATATGATTTTGATGAATAATGCATGCTTAAATGTTTAATATTTGACTTTTGTTCTTTATAAATATGCTTCTTATAGCAATATACTTAATCATTTCATGAGAGAGAAAATTATGTAGTGATATAATAGAAGTAAAAGAACAATATTATAGAACTCAATAAATTAGGGGGAGAGGAACTTAAAGAAAGATTATATAAACAAGAAGAAAAATATAATTCACGGAGAGCAATATATATAGGTGAATCTTTTTGATGATGACAAAAAGGGGAGAGAAATATGAGAGAAATGTGAGTGACTTGTAATTAGGGAAATAAAAGGGTTACACTCATAAGATTGAATAAGTCAAATATTTAGAGGGAGATTAAAAGAAAATTCCTAATTATCAACAACAAGTCCTCAAAGTTTTGTCATAATCAAAAAGGGAGAGATTATTAGTATTATTGTATATGATTTTGATGATAAAAAAACTTGTATTAAGATAAGAAACCTGTATACTTAAATCTCTAACAATCATATATATGATAAACATTAATTAATATAAACACATAATCATAAATGTTTAATTACATATGCATATAATCTTTACTTTATGGTGCATACATCATGAACATTAATTAATCTTTACATCATAAATTTGCTAAATCATACTAAGCACCATAATTACTTAAGCTTTCATATTATGCATTTACTGGAGATCTATATTATCCTTGCTTTACAAAATGTTACAATCACATGATGATAAAATACATTTTGATATTATATATGAAAGCTAACAACATGGCAAGCGCAGAAAAGTTCAAGTGTAAGATCATGATTATTTGTAACAAACTGCCATAACTATCTGCTATGTTCCAAATGAGCTAAACTTATGAAAATCATGGAAGAAGAAGAAAGAAAAAAGAAAGAATAAGACAAGCAACAAGAAAGACTGCATTTATCTAAAAGAAGCTTCCATGAACAAAAGCAATGAGAGAAATAAGGCTTAGAAGATCCGTTACAATGAGTTTGCGTTGTCTGTCAACCTCAAAGAGAAAATTTCAATAAACAAATGCAAAACAAGAAGTTGAAGACGAAGCCATGGTCTAATAGCATAAAGTTGTTTGAGAAACTCGAGCTATCTACACTGACTAGACAAAGCCTGTCTGAGATGAAGAAAGAAGAAGATACTTCATCAAATACTTAGACAAAGGAAGAAAAAAGAAATTGCTGCCCAGACAATCATGCATAAAGAAAGGAAAAATTTGTTTGATTAACAAAGTTAGAAGAATGGATTAGTCTAAGGATAAAAAGGTAATATAAATAGATAAGGGAATGCAACTTTAGCTGAGCAAGGATAGACAAATAAAGATTGAAGAAACAAAGAAGTTGCAAGAATAAACCTCTTTTGTTGCTCAAAGTGTGCAAATCAGTTGAAGAACTTCACTTCATTTGCGGATCAAAAATTCGCCTATTACTTACGATAGACAAATCATCAGCCAAAGTAGAAGACAAAGTAGAGGCTGTATAGGGAGCATAGACGAAGCTAAATAGACAAGGAGCTGCTTAGACCAAAATGGGATTTAACAGACAAAGGAAAAATTATCTACAACTTACAACAAACAAATGTGAGTGCAAACTATTCAGTCCAAGAGGAAGCAAAACATAGTTCATTTATCAATTACAATAGATGAACGCTACACTTTGTCTATTTATTTTTCTGTCCAGCTTAAGAACTTTTGTGATTAGTATTCAGAACTTTTGAGGTTCAAATAATTGTCAATTTCTATTGTGCACCTAATGCAGAACTTTTGAGGTTCTTTTTTTGAACTTCTGAACTATGGAAACCATAGAATTTTGCATAGTCAATCACTTCAAATTCTTCTTAAGGTTGATCTTGATAGCTGACACTTTCATCGGTCATGTTTTAGCTCCTGAGAAACTTCTAAAGTGTTTCTAAATGATTAAGTTCTATTTATGATGAACTTCTTCAGTTTTGGCTTTTTAAAGATGTCTCTAAAGAGGTTCTAAGCTGCTTCTAAAGAACTTCTGAGGTTTTTCTAAAGTTTGAATTCTCCTTCTGAAATGTTTCTTAACTCTTGGATTTTTGAAGTTACTTCTAAAAATCTTCTAATATAGCTTTGAGAATTGGATGTATTTCTAAAGTTCTTCTAACAAAATTCTAATTATAAAGATGTCATTCTGTACTGCTTTTGATGTACTTCTGAGTGCATAAGCTTCCTCTGAATTATTTTTGAAGTTCTTACTGATATTTCTGAGTGCAAAGACGTCATTTTGTATTGCTTCTGATTTACTTATGAGTGCAGATTTTTCTTCTAAACTTATTCTAAAGTTCTTACTGATGAACTTCTGAGTGCATATTTTTCTTCTGAGCTTATTCTGAAGTTCATCTTAGAGCATTTTACTTATAAGGGGTTTCTAGAGAGCTTTTAAATTACCTCTAAAGTGCGAGACTGTCTTGGAGTTAATTATGAGGATTATGCTTTGTCTCTGAAAAGATTCTAACTTATCTCTGAAGTGGTTCTAAAGTAGCTTTGAATTCTTCTGAACTTCATGCCTTGTCTTTGAAGGAGTTCTGATTTATCTTTGAAATACTTTTGAACATTTCTAAATTGCTTTTAAGCTTCATGCCTTGTCTCTAAAATACTTTTGAATATTTCTGAATTGCTTCTAAGATTCATGCCTTGTCTCTGAAGTATTTCTAAATATTTTTACTTAAGCATTCTTTTAAATTATTATCTTTTAAAGAATTCCTAATAATAAATGCTTTAAACTTGACAGTTACTCTCATTAATTCATTTTAATAGATTAACATTGTATCACTTGGAAAGCAAATAGTTAGTAGCTTAAATCTTCACTTATATGTTTGCTCATCATCAAAACTTAGTTGCTTAGTTACATTCATCATCAAAATCAAGCTAAGTAGGAGGATTAGACTCAACATTCTCCCCCTTTTTGATGATGACAAAATATTCGAGTATTGAACCTTTTATAAAATATGCAATAAAAAAACTAAAAGCAGCTAAATGCATGTTTGATAAATGCATATTTAATATGCAGTGCTTCTAATGACTTAGTGTGGCTCCTCCTGAATGGGTGTATTAATTTACTCTGATATTTCTCCTTGAATGGGTTCACTAAGTTACTCTAATATTTTTCCCCCTTTTTATCATAAAAAAAGAGGCTTGAGATAAGGATAAAAAAATTTTCTCAGTTAGAAAGATTTGATTGTGTGAGAGATGGGTATTCGAGGATTCTAGTGAGAGAAATAGGTAAGAGAGTTTGAAGAGTTTAATATGTATTGATGGGCTTTAGAATTTCTGAGATAATAACATCATAATTTCTGAGGAATTTAAAGTGCAAAAAGGACTTTAAGACTCTATCAAAGTTTCTTAGATGCTTCAAAAATATTCTAAAAGATAGAGTTCATGTAAAGATAATTAAATAATTTAATATGCAATTTATGCAAATGAATCTAATATGCCGAGTTCTCTTCTAATTTTGCAAAATTTGTCCTTTGAAAGTGGCTTTGTGAAAATATTTGCTAACTGATCTTCAGTTGGTACTAATTCTAACTAGATGTTGTGATTTTGAACATGAACTCTAATGAAATGATACCTAATCTCTATACGCTTAGTTCTAGAATGCAACACTAGATTCTTTGTCAGACTTATGGTACTAGTATTATAACATCTAATGGCTGTATCAACATATTTCAAACCAAAATTACCTAATTATTGTTGTTTCATCCATAAAATCTAAGCATAATAACTACTTGCAGCTACATATTCAACCTCTATGGTTGATAATACAAAAGATGTTTGTTTCTTAGAGAACCATGATATAATCATTCTTTTAAGAAACTGATAAGTTCCTAAGGTATTCTTCCTATCTATCTTATATGTAGCAAAATCTGCATCTGAGTACCAAGTCAATTCAAATTTTGAATCTTGTGGATACCACAAATCAAGGTTTGGAGTGTCTAAAAGGTATCCAAAGATTCTTTTTATAATAATGAAATGTGACTCTCTAGGATCTGACTGGAATCTAGCACACATGCATACACTAAACGTTATATTTGGTCTACTAGTAGTCAGGTATAATAAATATCCTATCATGCTCCTATAAAATTTATGGCAAACAGATTTACCTCTTTCATCCTTGTCCATATTTATTGATATGCTTATTAGTATTTCATATTTTTTACTGTTTTCAATGTTAAATTTCTTCAACAGTTCTTTTGTGTACTTTTATCGATAGATGAAAATTCCTTATTTCATTTGCTTGACTTGTAGTCCTAGAAAGAAGTTAAGTTCTCCTATCAAGCTTATTTTGAATTCACCTTGCATTACTCTTAAAAAACATTTTCATTAGTTGCTCCAAATACTATATTATCAACATAAATTTGAACTATAAGGATATTATTCATTGCATGCTTAATGAAGAGAGTGATATCAACTTCACCCCTTGAAAAAACTTTCTCAATTAGGTATTTGCTTAGCCTCTCATACCAAGCACTAGGAACTTGTTTCAAGCCATAGAGAGCTTTCTTGAGTTAGAAGACATGATTTGGACATTGAGGATCTTCAAACCCAAGGGGTTGTTCCAAATAAACCTCTTCATTAATAAATCCATTTAAGAATACACTCTTTATATCCATTTGATATAACTTGAAATCTATATAGGATAAAAATGCAAGGAGTATTCTATTGGCTTCTATTCTTGCAATAGAGACGTATGACTCTTCAAAGTCAATACCTTCTTCTTAACAATATCCCTTTGCTACTAATCTTGCCTTATTCTTTACTATAATTCCTAATTCATTTGATTCATTCCTAAAGACCCATTTAGTACCTATAATAAACATGTGGTTTGGTCTTGGAATAATAGTCCATACATTATTTCTTTTAAATTGGTTTAATTATTCTTGCATAGCTAAAATTCAGTTTTCATCTTCTAAAGCTTGGTCTATGCAAGTTGGATTTAGTTAAGAAATGAATGCAAAATTGCCACATACTTGGTGATAAGATGCTCTAGTTCTAACTCTATTATACACATCACCAATTATTTAGTTTTCAGGATGAGCATGCATAAACCTCTAATCTTTGGGAAGAGATGTGTTACCTTGCTCATTTACCTCTGTTATGGATGGTCTAACTACATCCATTGATGTCTCTAATTGTGGAGCTTCTACTTGTTTATCTTGTAACTTCAGTTTCTCCACATTTGTTGTAAGGTTTTTTGTCTCATCATCAAAATCACTAGTTATTTTCATAGACTCAATATTTTCATCAAATTTAACATGAATAGGTTCTTCTACAATCATAAATCTTAAGTTGTACACTCTAAATGCCTTGCTAATAATAGAATAACCAAGAAATATTTTTTTTGATCAGATCTGCTATCAAATTTATCAAGGTTTTCCTTGTCATTGTTAAAAAGAAGCATTTGTAGCCAAAAGTATGGAAACAAGAAAGAATTAGTTTCTTACCATAAAATAATTCAAATGGAGTTTTATTGAGTAAGGGCCTAATGAAGATTCTATTGGTAATGTAGCATGCAATGTTCATTGCTTCAGTCCAAAAACATTGAGGCAAATGTATTCACTCAACATATTCCTTCTCATCTTTTGTAAGGATCTGTTTTTCCTCTTAGCTACTCTATTTTGCTAGGGTGTTCTTGATGCAGAAAAAGTTTGATAAATTCTACTACTTTTATAGAAATTTGTGAACCTATGATTTTCAAACTCTCTACCATGATCATTCCTTATTAAAATAATATGAGAGCTTTGTTCATTCTGCACGCGCTTGGTAAATACTTCAAAGAATGAAAAAGCTTCATCTTTGGAGGCTAGAAATATTACTTAGGTGAATCTACTATAGTCATCCATAATGACATATGCATAATATTTTCCTCCAAGGCTTCTAGTTCTTGTTGGTCCAACTAGATCCATATGTAGCAACCGAAGGGGTTTTGTTATGTATAGTTCTTTGTTTAATTTAAATGATTCCTTTACTTACTTACCTTTCAAGCAAGCTTCACACAACTTTCCTTGGTCAAATTTAAGTTTAGGTAAGCTAACAATAAGATCCTTATTATATAGTTTTTTAATCAGATTTTTGTTTGCATGTCCTAGTCTTTTGTGCCATAACATGGATTCATTATCATTAACAACAAAACAGTTAGCTTGGATATCAGAAAGATCAACTAAATATACATTTCTATGCCTTCTACCAAGTACTACAACTAAATGAGATCTAACTAAAACTAAACAAAACTAAGATTCAAACACAACCTTATAGCCTTTATCACAAAACAGACTAACACTTAGAAGATTGTGTTGCAATTCTTCTACAAGAAATACATCTGAAATTGTGGTAGATATTGGTTGGCTGACCTTACCAATCTTAACCACTATACCTTTTCCATCGCCTCGAAAGGTTATTGTTCCACTAGATTTCATTTTCAACTCCATGAATAGCTCCCTATTCCCTATCATGTGCCTTAAGCAACCACTATCAATATACTATGTGCTACTCCTTGTGGCTCTCAAGCTCACCTACGTAGACAAAATTAAGTTTTAACTTTCGGTACCTAAATGGGTCCAAGTGGGTTAGTGGTAGAAAACTTTAGTACTCATTTCTTCTTGGGTGTCACTATTCTAGTTGACGGAGACCGAGTTGTATTTACTATAAATGCAACTTCTTTGGGAACCCAGAACATGGTCTATTTGGGTCCTTATTTTCTTCCAGAAGCATTACTTTGTTTCCTATGTTGCTGTTGTCCACCTTTCTTCTTAGGTTTCATTCTTAATAAGGTAGAAGTTAAGGTCTTTTTCAAGGCATTATTTTTTAGCCTTGACTTGCTCAAGTTCACTGATGGTATTTTGATTGATCTTGAGCTTAGAGTTTTCCTCCTTTAATTTTGAACATTCAATGGTAATTTTCTTAAGCTCCTTTTTAGTCTCCTTGTATTTATTTTTCAAAATCATGAAGTTAGAGTATAGTTCATCTAACATCTCCTTATGATTTGGAGTTTCAGTATTAGAAGTTACATATTCTTCATAAATGACCTTGAAGCTAATTCCTGTGTAATCATTGCCATGTTCTTGTCATCATCTTCGCTTGTTAATGCTTCACTTTGGGAGTTATCAACTTCTGACTTAGCTCTAAGGGCAATTATCTTCTTGCCCTTGGGATCTTTTGCAGTTTTCTGTTTCATTAATACCCCATGGGTCATGAGAGAACCCATTAGCTGTTCTAGGCTCATTGTGTCTAGGTTCTTTGCTTCCTGGATCATTATTACTTTAGTCATCCTTGATAATGACCTTAGTATTTTCTTCACCAACTTGGGCTATTCATAGTTCTCTCCTAGATTCTTTAGCCCATTTGTTACCTTTTGGAATGTTCCAAACATATCTGAAATTGACTTTGTCTCCTTCATGCTAAAAGATTTGTATTCCTACACAAGACGATGTTGAACATACACTGTTAAAATAACTTAATTTTGATGATGAACATTCTTAATCAACCATATTTTGATGATGAGCAAAGACATGAGTGAAACATTAAGGTACTAACAATTCATTCTCAAGCATTTTGCAGAAATATTTTCCAATACTTAACTTGAGAATAATCTTCATGATGATCAACGGAATAAACCAAGTAAATGCTAAAGAAATATAAGTATATAAATCATAGATATACTCAAAAGAAGAAAATAAAAAGTTTCAAGGAAGCTTCGGAGTCAACTTCAGGTTCAAAAGATTATCCCTTCAAAGTTGCTGATGCATTTTAAAGACAGGCGATTAACTCTTCGAAGTCAGCAAAGAAGTGTCAGAGCCACTGGAGAACTTCGGATACAATGGAAATCCTTTCTGAGTCATGAAGTCATGAGCTTTGGATTTAGCAAAAACACATCAGGGCCAAGACAAACATTTTTGGAGCCACTGAAGCACCTAGGAAACACAGAAAAATAATTCAAAGTAATGACATTACTTTGGAGTTAATTGAATTTCTTTAGAGTCACAGGCTCATGCACTTTAGAATGGAGCCAAGTAACTTCAGAGTCAAAAATAGTGCTTCAGAGACAATCACAAGAGCAGACAGAGTTTACGAAAAACCTTTTAGAAAATACATTAGAGTCAGAGAAAATGAATTTCATAGTTAAGTCAAGGACTTTGAAGTGGAGCTAAATAATTTCAAAGTCGAAAAGCTATTTTAGAGATAACAAAGTACAACCTTTGGAGTTCAGAGTTAGTTTCCTCAGAGTCACTGAATATTTACTTTGGAGATAGAATAACTTTTTGGAGTTCAGAGACGATTCCTTCAAAGTCAACCTCCACTATCCCAGTGTGATTCATTTCGGTCATAATATTTCGAAGCCTCCAAAACATGTTTTTGGAGCATTTGAAGAAACGATGACTTGTGCGAGGTGTGTAGAAACTCCATATTACTTAGAAGCTCGGAGGATCTGAAGCTAATTCGTAGCCTCCAAAACCTCACTAAAAGTACAATGGTCTTAAACTCAAATGCTAATCTGCATTAAATGTTTCTTACCTACCATAATAGAGGAAGTCAAAAATCTCAATATAAAAGAAGTTAAGTGAGATACAAAAAAAATATTTTACTTTGAAAAACAAGAGAGAGCATTTACTAAGTTTTTAAGGCTTTTCTTCCATCATTTCAATTCCACTGCAGTCATTCAAAGAAGCATTCAAAGCTATTCATTCACTCAACAACTTATGGAGATTTGAATCCTATTGCATTTATTACTATATTATTTATGTTTATTGCTTTCAAACTTAGTACAAAATTAGTCTGTTAGAGGCATTAATATTTGTATATTTTTATTTTTGCATATCTCTACAAGTTTAAGAACTTGCCTTTATGTCGTGAAAGCAAGTAGAATACTTGCTTAGTATTTGTATAAGTTAGTTGGTGAGCTTTGAAACCAATAGGTATATTTGTTTGATCAGGAGATTGATGATAAAAAAAAGTTGGTAGTGGAACCTGAGTTTAGCAAGTAAGGCTAACTTAGAGAAGTAGAATAGGAACCCAAGTGAGGGGTCGAACCATTATAAAAATACTAGTCTAAGTATATTATGTTATCAGTCTTTTCTTTACTCTTGCACTTTAATCTTTATCTAGCCAAAAATTTTAAAAACTCAATTCACCCCCCCTCTTGAGTCACCATCTGAACTAGAATAATAATTGGTATCAGAGCAGGCTTCATTCGTTATATATTACTATTCCATTCATATAACTTGTGAACAGATCTCTATGACTAACTATTTCCACAACACTTCTGCTAAAGGTCAATCTACTTTCAAACCTCCACTATTTGATGGTACAAAATATGGATACTAGAAGATGAGAATAAAATTTTTTTTGATTGTCTCAGGTTATTAGCTATAGAAAACTATCAAAGATGGTTTGATTGTCCTAAATACTGAAGATAAATACACTATTGAGGACATTCTAGTAACTAAAAAAGATATTAGGGCAAATAACTATCTGTATTACACTCTTATATCCTCTGAATTTGACAAGATATCCTCTTACGATACTGTAAAGGAAATCTGGGATAAACTAGAGGTTGCACATGAAGGCACAAAGTAAGTAAGAGAAACTAAGATAAATCTTCTTGTGTAGGAATACGAAGCTTTCAAAATGACAGAAATAGAGTCTATCTTAGACATATTTGGAAGGTTTCAAAAGATAACAAATGGGCTGAAAAATCTAGGAGAGAAGTATGCAAAGCCCAAAATGGTGAAATAATTCTAATATCTTTTTCAAAGCAATGAATGCCCAAAGTAACAGTAATCTAGGAGGCAAGAAATCTAGATATAATGAGTCTAGAAGAGCTCATGTGTTCTCTTATAACTCATGAAGTGTTAATGAAGTAGAAAAATATAGAAGAACCAAAGGGCAAGAAAGCAATTGCTCTTAAAGCTGAGTTAGAGAATGATGAATCCCAAACTGATGCATCCACAAGTGGAGATGAAGATGAGGAAGTGGCAATGATTACAAGAAGATTCAAATCCATCTTAAAGAAGAAAAAATTTGGAAACAGCTTAAGGAACAATTTTGGAAGAATGACAAAAAGAAAGAATCACTCACCTATTACAATTGTGGAAAGCCTGGACACATGAAGTTTGACTATCCAGAGCCAGACAAAAGACAAACTAATAAGCAAAAGAAGAGGTACAACTCATACTTTGACAAAAGAAATAATAGCAAAACAACAACAATATAATAAGAAAAAATTCCAGAAGAAAAAGTAAGCTCTAGCAGTTTGGGAGATGTTAGAGAACATTATAAATGAAATCGAGAGTGAAGAAGAAGAAGAACATGAAGCTCGAATCATCCAACTCTCTCTAAGCAAAAGTATTCAAGATAAACTTCATACATGAATCAGCTTTACGATAATCCATGAAGAGCAGGTAAATTCTGATTCTGAAACTCCCAATCATGAAGAAATGTTAGAAGAATTATATTTATATTTTATGAATTTAAAAGAGAATCATAGAGAAACTAAAAAGGAGCTCAAAAGAATTACAAATGAATGCTCCAAAATAAAGGAAGAAAATTCCAAGCTCAAAAGTAGCAACAATACCATTAGCACACTTGAGTAAGTTATAGTTGAAAATAATGCTCTGAAAAAGATATTGACTTCCACTTTGTTAAAAATAAAACCAAAGAAAAGAAGTGGATAGTAAAATCATAGGAATTTTGAACCTAAACAGACTATGATTTCAAAGATAGTTGTAAACATACTAAATATAACCCAGATTCTGTTAGTTAAAACAGTTTTGCCCAAAAAATAATGGGTACCAATGTTCTCTATAAATAACCTACCTGGACCCATTCCGAAATTTGTACCACAAGTTAAGACTTAACTTTATCTATGCAGGTATGCTTGAGAGCCACAAAGAGCAGCATATGGTATATTGATAGTGTTGCTCAAGGCACATGACAGGGAATAAGAAGCTATTCATAAAGCTAAAGATGAAATTTGGTGGAAAAGTAACCTTTGGTGATAATGGTAAAGGTAGAGTAGTTGGGATCGGTAAGGTCGGCTAACCACTATATACTACAATTTCAGATGTACTTTTGATAGAAGAATTGAAATACAATCTTCTTAGCATAAGTCAATTTTGTGACAAAGGCTACAAAGTTGTGTTTGAATCTCAATCTTGTTCTGTAATAGATAAGTCTCAATCTGTTATAGTATATGGTAGAAGACATAAAAATATATATTTGGTTGATCTTTCAGATATTTAAGGTAAGTGCCTTGTTGTAAATGAAAGTGAATCCATGTCGTGGCATAGAAGGCTAGAACATGACAACAAAAATCTGATTAAAAGATTATACAATAACGATCTAGTTGTTGGCTTACCAAAACTCAAATTCGATAATAAGTTGTGTGATGCCTACATAAAAGGTAAGCAAGTAAAAGAATCATTCAAATCAAGCATAGAAGTATACACAACCAAACCCCTTTAGTTGCTACATATAAATTTAGTTGGACTAACAAGGACAAAAAGGCTTGGAAGGAAACATTATGCACATGTCATTGTGGATGGTTATAGTAGATTTACCTCGGTATTATTTCTAGCATCCAAAGATGAAGCTTTTTCATTCTTTGAAGTATTTTCCAAACGTGTATAGAATGAACAAAGCTCTCATATTGTTGCCATATGGAGTGATCATGGTGGAGAATTTGAAAATCTTAGATTCATTAATTTTTGTAAAAATAATAAAATTCTTCAAACTTTCTCTGCACCAAGAATACCCCAACAAAATGAAGTAGGAAAAAGAAAGAAAAGATCCTTGCAAGAAATGGCAAGGACAGTGTTGAGAGAATACAATCTTCCACAATATTTTTGGGCTGAAGTAATGAATATCACATTTTATATTATTAACAGAATCTTTGATAGATTCATACTCAACAAAACTCCATTTGAATTATACTTTGGCAAGAAATCAAATATTTCATTTTTTATATTTTTGGTTGTAAATGCTTTATTCTTAATAATGGTAAAAAAAAACCTAGAAAATTTTGATAGTAGATCTGATCAGGGTATATTTCTGGGTTATTCCATTGTTAGCAAAGCATTTAAAGTGTACAACTTGAGACTTAAGATTGTAGAAGAATCCATCCATGTTAAATTTGATGAACATACTAACTCCATAAAAAAAAATAATGATTTTGATGATGAGATAGATAATCTTCCAACAAATATGGAGAAACTAAGATTACAAGATAATAAAAAAGAAGTGTCACTATCAGAGACAACAATGGATGAAGCTGAACCATCCACAAATGTAACTCATTTCTTCCCAAAAATTGGAGGTTTATGCATGCTCATTCTAAAAGTCAGATAATTGGTGATGTATTTGATAAAGTTAGAACTAGATCATTCTATCACCATATATGTGGCAATTTTGCTTTTATTTCTTAATTAGAACCAACTCGCATAGATCAAGCATTAGAAGATGAAAACTGGATTTTAGCTATACAAGAAGAATTGGATCAACTTAAAAAAATGATGTGTAGACTATTATTCCAAGACCAAACCATTAATTTGTTACAGGAACAAAATAGGTTTTTAGGAACAAATTGGATGAATCAAAAATTGTGGTTAGAAATAAGGCAAGATTAATTACAAAGGGCTATTGTCAAGAAGAAGGTATTGACTTTGAAGAGTCATATGCCCCTGTTGCAAGGATTGAAGCCATTAGAATGCTTCTTGCATTTGCATCATACATGAATTTCAAACTATATCAAATGGATGTAAAGAGTGCATTGTTGAATGGTTTCATCAATGAAGAGGTATATGTGGAACAACCCCTTGGGTTTGTAGCTTCCCATTATACAAATCATATATTCAAACTCAAGAAAGCCCTCTATGGATTGAAACAAACTCTTAGAGCTTGGTATGAGGGGCTAACAAAATTTTTGAATGAAAAACGTTTTTCAAGGCTAAAGTGGATACTACTCTCTTTATTAAGCATGCAAAGAAAGACACCCTTATAGTCCAAATTTATGTTGATAATATAGTATTTGGTGCAACTAATGAAAATCTTTATTAAGAATTTTCTAAGACTATGCAGGGAGAATTTGAAATGAGCTTAATGGGTGAACTTAATTTCTTCTTAGGACTACAAATCAAACAAGAAAAAGAAGGAATCTTCATTCACCAAGTCAAATATATAAAAAAACTTCTAAAAAAATTCAATATTAAAGATAGTAAAAGATATGGAATACCAATGAGCACTTCAATAAAGATTGACAAAGATGAAAGAAGTAAATCCATATGTAAAAAACTCTATAGAAGCATAATAGGATCATTATTATATTTAACTACAAGTAGACTATATAATATTTAGTGTCTACATGTGTGCTAGATTTCAATTAGATCCCAAAGAGTCACATGTAATTGCTATAAAAAGAATCTTTAGATACCTTTTAGACATACCGCGCCTTGGTTTGTGGTATCTAAAAGGTTCTGATTTTAATTTAGTAGGGTAATCAGATGCAGATTCTGCTGGATATAAAGTAGCCAGAAAGAGTACTTCAGAATCTTGTTAGTTTCTAGGAAGCATGATAATATCATGGTTTTTGAAGAAATAGACATCCGTGGCATTATCGACTATTGAAGCAAAATATGTAGCAGCTGGTAGTTGCTGTACTCAGATTCTTTGGATGAAGCAACAATTAAATAATTTTGGCCTTAACTATATTGATATCCCCATAAGATGTGATAACACAAGTGCTATAAGTCTAACTAAGAATCCAGTTTTACATTCTAAAACAAAACATATAGAAATTAGGCATCACTTTATTAGAGATCATGATCAAAATCATAATGTATGTTTAGAATTTGTGCCTATTGAAAATCAATTAGGAGTTTGGTGAGGAGATCATGATCAAAATCATAATATATGTTTAGAATTTGTGCCTACTGAAAATCAATTAGGAGTTTGGTGAGGAGTTTGAATTTGGTGGGAAGATGAGGGGTTTCTCTGAAAGGATGTTTTCGGATGCATAAAGAGAGAGGATGTTTTTGAATGCATAAGACTAGGTCAATGAAAAACCAAAAAGAACTAAACAACTAAAGAGATCTAGATTAGAAGAACAAGAATTAGAAATCCTGACCAAACATGAAACCCCTAAAATAAGAGAAGATCCTCTCACAAATGAGACTCAAATAAAAATAGAGAGAAGAGAAGAAGTCTCTAGAGAAAATCTAAGAAATGTCAGAATATAGGAGTCAGAAGAGACTTTAAGAAGAGAAAGTAAAGCAGCAGCAACAACAACCACCCCTTCTTACACTCCCATTAGATCTCCATCACCCATAAGACCCGCTTCTTCTCATCAACCAACTACACTAGCCGCTTATCAATTCCCACTACACAACCCATCCCGCTCAACCTAGAGGATAGACTGATACATATTGAATATTTTTTGTCTACTCTAGCCCTTCAAATGAATATAATGGATCATAAACTTAATAATGTCATGTCATCCATGATTCTGAAAGCTGATAAAATTGATCAATGACTTGACTCTCTACAACCTTTAGCAGAGTCATTTAGAAGTCAAAATTATCACCCTCATTTCTCACCACCAACTCATTTCTCTTCACCCCCACATCTTCTCCATTAAGAACCAACTCTCCAATCACAGGGACATCTTCTCCCACATAGTCTCCTTATCCATCATCTCTTACAATTTCAGAGGTTGCTCAACCTATGAATCAACCTACTCACATCACTTCTTCAGCTCCACTAACACAAGCTTCTCCTTCATCACATCCACCATCAGTTCCAACCAATGAAATCCCTTCAAACATACTTGAGGATTATCTTTCAAATACAAATAAAGCCATAGTCAAGTATGGAAAGTATGCTATTGATGTTCCACTTCATATTACATATTTTCTTCCAAAATTCCTTAATTGGACTTTAAAAGATCCCTTTCTATCAGGAGAACTCATTCCTGAACAAATTGAAGAAACTCCTAAAGAATGGAATACACCTTCAATTCGTTGACCAACTCCTCCAAAAACTCCTCTAAAACCAAAAGAAGAAAACTATGATATTCATCTTTGTATCTATCATCCAATCAGACTCACATACTCTAAATTCTTTGCTTAATCAAAAATAAATTCTGACATTACTAGAATATTTCTATCTCATAATCTTTACATTCAGCCTTCTATACTTCCATTTCTACAAATCACGGATCAGAATACTCTTTCCAGAATCATGTTGATCCTTGATCCTCCTCTCACATCCATGGGTCATGAAATTAACATTCCTCAGTTAACATATTTTTAAGATACATACACTGAAAAGATTCTTTAGATGCTTCCAGCATCAAGACCCACTAGAATAGTATTTTTATCTCCCTTAAGACCTTTCAAAAATATCATCATAACTAAGGAAGAATATTTGTTCTATTTTACAGCAAATTTGCAAGCTATTGCTGACAATCTTCCACTTCCTTATCCTCAGCTTGCTGATCCATCACTTCTTCAAAACATTAGGGCAAATTTTCACAAACCAACTCCCACTCCAAAACTAAAAACATCACCTCCTTTAAGGACAGCCAAAAAACCAAAAACCTTACCTTCCTAAAAACTACCTCTAAAACCGAGGACAATCGGAAAACCACCCTCCATTCCCATATAACAAACTGTTTAGACCAAACCCAAAAAAGAAGCCCAGAATTCTTCCTCCAAAGGAACACAAAAGGCTCATCTCTCCAGAATAACAATGTACCATCAAGAGTACATAGCCCGAATGAATGCCAATACAAAAGCCCTCTTAAAAGAGACTCTTGTAGTCTTTCCTGAGTTGCTAGATCCATAATTTAGAGAGCATATCAATTTCATTTATATTTTTGATTGTAGACCCATAGCATATACTCATGAACCCCCTTTAGTAATCCCAATGAATCCATTTTTCATTTCATCTCCTTCACTAAAAAGACCCAAGCCATCTTCTAAACCATCAACCTCTCAACCTAAACTTGAACCCTTTTTCAAAACCTATAAGAGAAAACCCAAACCAACCAGCTGATTCTATTGCCTATGTTTTTCTTTCTCTGATGCATATTTTTTTATTGTATACTCTGTATTCTACATTCTGTATTTCAACTTACTTTCTCTGATGTATCCTGTATGTATGAAGCTTTGATCATATTTTGTAATTGAAAATTTTGGTCCAAGATAGGTAATGTATGTATACATTTTGGTCATGAAAGGCTATAAAATCTTCATTTTTTTCTTTTCGCCTTTTTGATTATGACAAAAAGGGAGAGAAAATGTACTGAATGTATGAAATTTTTGTATGAAACTAAGTTGAAATTCTATGCACCTATTCAGGGGGAGTTGCACTGAATTAATAAAAATTCATTAAAACTCATGAAAATAAGTTGCTTTAAGTTTATTTCTAGATAAGTTTTGAAAGATACATCACTCAATATTTTGTCATCATCAAAAAAGTGGAGAATATTGGATATAAACTTTTAAAATAGCTTAATTTTGATGATAAACATTCTTAACCAACCATTTTTTGATGATGAGCAGAGACATGAGTGAAACATTAATGTACTAACAATTCATTCTCAAGCATTTTGCAGAAACATTTTCTAATACTTAACTTGAGAATAATCTTTATAATGATCAAAGGAAGAAATCAAGTAAATGCTAAAGAAATCTACGTATATAAATCATAGATATACTTAAAAAAAGAAAATAAAAAGTTTAAAGTTTCAAGGAAGCCTCGGAGTCAACTTCAGGTTCAAAAGCTCATCCCTTTGGAGTTGCTCATGCATTTTGGAGACAGGAGATTAACTTTTCAGAGTCAGCAAAAAAGTGTTAGAGCCACTAGAGAACTTCAGATACAAAGAAAATCCTTTCAAAGTTAGAAGTCACGAGCTTCGAATTTAGCCAAAACACATTGAAGCCAAGATAAACATTTTCAGAGCAGCACTTAGGAAACACAGAAAAATAACTTCAAAGTAATGACATTACGTCGAAGTTAATTGAATTGCTTTAAGCCTCTGAAACATGTCTTTGGAGCATCCGAAGAAACAACAACTTGTGCGAGGTGTATGAAACTCTATATCCTAAACCTCGCTGAAAGTACAATGGTCTTAAATTTGAATATTTCTCTACATTAAATATTTCTTACCTAGCATAGCAGAGAAAATCAAAAATCTTAATATAAAAGAAGTTAAGTGAGATCAAAGAAAAAATGGTTTTACATTGAAAAACAAGAGAGAGCATTTACTAAGTTTTTAAGGCTTTTCTTCCTTAATTTAAACTCCACTGTAGTTCATTCAAAGAAGCATTCAAAGTCATTCATTCACTCAACAACTTCTGGAGATTCGAATCTTATTATGTTTATTACTATATTATTTGTGTTTACTGCTTTCAAACTTAGTACAAAATCAGTCTATTAGAGGTATTAATATTTGTACATTTTTATTTCTGCATATCTCTGCAAGTTTAAGAACTTGCCTTTGTATAGTGAAAGTAAGTAGAATACTTGCTTGGTATTTATATAAGTTAGTTAGTGAGCTTGGAAACCAACAGGTGTATTTATTTGATCAGAAGATTATTGATAAAAGAAGGTGTTAGTGAAACTTGACTTTAGCAAGTAAAGCTAACTTAGAGAAGTGAAGTAGGAACTCAAGTGAAAGGCCAAACTATTACAAAAATACTAGCCTAAATGCATTGTGTTATTAGTCTTTTCTTTACTCTTATACTTTAATCTTTATCTGACCAAAAATTTTACAGACTCAATTCACCCCACCTCTTTAGTCATCATATGAATGGGACTAAAAGAAGATTTATTTTAGTTTCTCTCACTTATTTTATTCCTTCATGTGCAACCTATAGTTTGTCCATTTTTCCCAGATTTCCTTGGCAGTATCACAAAAAAAAATCTTGTCAAAATCAGAGGGCACAATAATAGTAGTTCTTTTCCTTAGCATCTGTTTCAACTGCTTGGATATCCTCAGCAATATACTTGTCTTCTATATTTAGGACAATCATTCCATCTTTGATAGTTAGCCACAATTGATAATCTATGGCAATTAAGAAGTTTTTCATTCTCATCTACCAGTACCCATAGTTTATGTTATCAAATAGTGGGGGTCTTGAAGTGGATTGACTCTCGGCTAAAGTGTTGTGGAAGTAGCTTGCCATTGGGATATCTTCATAAGTTATATAGACTAGTATGTAAGAAATAACAATTGAACTCTGCTCTAATGCCAATTGTTGGTCCCTAGCTAATGGTGGCTCAAGAGTGGGGGTGAATTGGGTCTTTAAAAATTTTGGCCATGTTCAAAAGGTAGTGTTGAAATAAAATAGGAAAGATCACACAACACACTGAGATAATAGTTTTTATAGTGGTTCAGCCCTTAACCTGGGTACCTACTCTACTTCTCTGAGTTAGCCTCTCTTACTAAGCTCAGGTTCAACTAACACTTGTTAGATTTCAAGTTCATCAACAAACTTATACAAGTTGATTTTAAAAACTCACCAATGATGTATACAAGTTGGTTTTCAAAGCTAACCAACAGCTTATAAAAGTTGATTTTCAAAGCTCACCAATAAATTATACAATCTTTAGCAAGTTTCCTTGCTTGTTGTTCACTATAAGATGCAAGCCTCTTACTTACAAATGAGAAAATAGTAAATAAATGTATATAAAAATGAATGCCTCTTGATAGGCAAAGAGTATGAAGTGTAGTGATAAAAACATAGTCAATATTACAATAAAGAACAATAAAGATCAGATTCCAAGTGTCATTGAATGATTTACTTTGAGTGTTTGTCGGAATACAGTGCAACGGAGTTGATCTTGTGGAGTTAAATCTGGGGAGACTTTAGTAAATGCTTGAGTAAACTTTGTTCAACTTTTTCTCTTATTTCTCAGTTGATCTCTCAGATGTTTGAATCTTACTTTTATAAGAGTGGAATACATCTTAGCTCTAATGTTTATTTTTAGTAGCTTTTTGACTGTTTGAGAAAGGGGATTTAAAGCTTCATTGTGATTTTCTTTTTCTGTCCAGCTTTAGAACTTCTACGATTACTATTCTAAACTTTTGAGGTTTGACTAATTGTTAATTACCGTTGTGCACTTAATGCAGAACTTCTGAGGTTCTTCCTTTGAACTTTTGAGTGTAAAGATGCCATTCTGTATTGCTTTTGATTTACTTATGAGTGTAGATTTTTCTTCTAAGCTTATTCTAAAGTTCTTATTGACAAACTTCTAAGTGTAGATTTCTCTTTTGAGCTTATTCTAAAGTTCTTTTTAGAGTGTTTTACTTTTAAGATGTTTTTGGAGAGCTTCTAAACTACCTCTGAAGTGCAAAACTGCCTTGGAGTTAATTTTGAGGATTGTACTTCGTCTCTGAAAAGATTTGACTTATCTCTGAAGTGGTTCTAAAGTAGCTCTGAATACTTTATGAACTTCATGCCTTGTCTCTGAATGATTTCTGATTTGTCACTGAAATACTTTTGAATATTTCTTAATTACTTTTGAGCTTCACGCCTTGTCTCTGAACTACTTCTGAATATTTTTACTTGAGCATTCTTTTTAAATCATTTTGTTCTTGAGAAAGCCTTGGATGAATATTTGGAAGATAAAAGCTCTTGAATGAGTATATGAAGGTCTAAGCACTTGGCCTTAGGGATGCAAAGAATTTTTTGAAGGTTAAAGCTTAATCCCAACTTGTTCAATTCTTGAAATGTCCCCCCATTTCTCCTTAAATAGCTCTCTCAAAAATAAGACTGTTGGAGAAAATAGGGTAGCAATGTGTGGCTTTGCAATATTCAAATTTTTGACTGTTGATGATGGACAGGCAGTATCGTAGGAGGCTACGTCATTCGGCTACACTCCAGTTGATATGGCAAATGGTATGGCGAACCTGTTGTGGTTAGATCTCTGGAAAAACTCTTGTACACATGTTTGTCCTTTAGCCGACGGCATGAGATATCCACTGCACTTAAGGCAATATGCGCAGGCAGTTTTTTCCTTCATTATTTCAGAGGCTCGAAAGTGTGCTTCAGATCATTTGACATATGTGGTAAGCTGTAGGACATGGCACCTTTGGTCTTCAGCTACAGTCGCAGACGGTTACGACATTGGCTTTGGATGTCTAAGGACTTTACTCCTTCCAGGAACACTGTAGGAGGTTTTCGCTTACAACTTCGTTTGCACCTATGTGACAGGTGATAAGCATGGGCTATTGCATTATACGACTACGGTCTTGCACTTAGATCTCTTGCACTATGCCATTTTGTGAACTTTGATATTTTTCATTTATTTTCTATTGTAAATGAAAATATAATTATCCTCATGTGATTTGCACAAGTTGTGTAACAAGGATATACTCTTTAAATCATGTTATGTATTTTCTAAGATAAAAATGCATTTAAGCACAATCCTTCTTATATATATGTATATATATACATACTGACCCAGGATATTATAATATGATAAACCAAGTTAAATGCATTATGGGTCAATATGATTTTTTCTTTTATAACCTTTCTAAATTTATTTCAAGTGGACAGCTTATGTAATATGCTTGCACAAATATCTTAAACAATACACTCATGTTCAAGCATATATATCTATATTCACTGCTCCATTAGCTACAAGCATCATTAGCTTAAATCAAGTGTAAGATAAGTTTTTTTGTCATCAAAATCATATACCTAGATTTGACAAAGATAAGTATACTACTAAGGACATACAAGCAATAGAGCATGATACAAAGGCAAAGAATTGCCTCTACTGTGCTCTATCCCTATTTGAATTTGAAAAGATCTCCTCATGTAACTCAGCAAAAGAGATTTGAAATAAATTGAAAGCAGCACATGAAGGAACAAATTAGGTCAACGAAACTAAGATCAATATTCTTGTACAGAAGTATGAGTCCTTCACCATGAAGGATTCATAAACTATATCTGACATATCTTTGTAGGTTCTAGAAGATCACAAATGGTCTAAAGAGACTAGGAGTGAAATATGATGAGCTCAAACTTATCAAAATGATATGAGGTCTCTACTCAAGCATTAAATGCCTAAATTTACAACAATCCAAGCAGCCAAGGACCTGGAAAGATGATAGTTGAACAACTCATGGGTTCTCTCATGACCTATGAAGTATTAATGAGATAGAAGGTTCCAGAGGAACTAAAAGGAATAAGAGTAATAGCTCTAAGAGCTAATTTAGAGGAGGATGATGTTAGGTCCCATAGGTTTGACACAACCCAAGAGGAGAGGGGTAAAATGAGTTAATAAAAATTTAGTTTAGACCTCTTTTAAGAATCAAGACCCTCTTTCCAGTTTAATAAAATAAATAATATAAGCACATAAATAAATTGGATAGTGGACAAAGATTTTTCTAGTGGTTCGAGATAACTTCTTTACTCCATTCTTCTAAGTACTCTCTTTAGTGTCTTGGGTTCCACTAACTCAGTAAGGATTACAGCTTAGTGCAACTACACTCTTCTTGATTCTAGCTCAAGAGAGTATGAATATAAGTTAGCAAAGTGACTATGAGACACACTCCAATAATTAGTGTTGCTTTTCTTGAGTTTGTCCTCCAACACTAACTTAAGGCAAAATTCGGCTACATTTAGACAAATGCAACCAAAAAAATTCGCTGTCTCTTCACTATATATGCCTTGTCGCAATTACCCAAATGCATCCATTTTCCCAATTCGTTGCTTTTAATATTTTTTTTTGCTACCATCTATTAGTAGAAAAGGTAGCCATCTTATTGGCTGCGTATACTTATATGCAGCTAATTTTTTATCATGTTTAGTTTAAATGCAGTCAACAAATTGGCTGCATATAAAATTATCATTTGTGAAAATAGGGTTACATGCAACAAAAATTGTGTTACATATAATCATAGACTAAATGCAACCAGAAGATTTTGCTACATTTAAACATAGGCAGCCAATAGCATGGCTACAAATACCTAAACTTTTTGATTAAAAAATATAAAAGCAACCAAAACTTAGTTGCATTTGTGATTGGTGCAACTAAAAATCATGGTTGCATTTATATAGTTGAAAGATTTGTTATCACAAGGGGCAATTATAGTTATAATACCTATGAATGCATTATGCATTGGGTAAACTGTGCCTTCCACTACATAAATCATAGCTTCAATCCATTATATATAAAATACTGAGGGTCACATGCTAAGGTTTCTCATGAAAGTAGAATAAGTTTACAAATGAATGAAATTCATTATATGTCTTTTACATCATAATGTTAAAAATTCTTGCCAATAAGAGAAATAAAAAAGGCTATAGTCATCTTCCTCCACATCTTGTAGCACAAAGGTATAATCAGGCACAAAAAAAAAGAATTTTTTGCATGCAAGCCAGCAAAGGCAAATTACACTGGAAACCTCAGTTTTCTACCTTTTTGCTAGCAAGCTTGTAGAAGAAGGCTATAGATGATCATCATTATGACTTGACTAACCTTTCCATGGTTCTGAGCTAGGGAATAACTTCCTGTCCCTAGTAGCAACTTGCTCAATTGCAACCATAGCAACATTATGGATGTCATAAGAAAGAGCTCCAGCATGTTAGCAGGGTACTATGAGGTTGACCAGATGGCAATTGTTTAGCCCATCTCCAAGGATGTAGACATGAGACACTAGCATATCCCCTATGAAGCCAATTATACTTCAATTTGAATCAACAGGTCCATTTCTGGTTAAGTTATTTGCATGAGGTTGATTGGAAATGATATCAGCATTCTCCCTGAATTGACTACTTTCTACACTCTTGCTTTAGGGAGGAAGCCATAAACATGTTTGGTCAGTGTAAATTGAGTAATTGATCTCTACGAGTAGCTAATATCTGAAAAAGGTTAAAGGTTAGGACTATATCCATCCTACACCTCCAAGGACCCTGCATATATAGCACTTGCACTAGGTCATTAATGACAATAACTCTAAAGGCATGACATTTGGATCAAAGGTTTTATGAGTTTCGATATCCTACATTTCATAATAAATAAAAGTACTAGATAATTTGTATTTACAACACCAAAAGACCAATTGAATGGTGTCACATACTGCAAAGATAGCATTAAAGCATAATTCTATCTACAAAAAATAATAAATAAAAGTTTAGCATTCTGTGTTATAGGCATGATGATCAATAAAAGCGAATGCATACATTGAAGTACAAAAATTTTCATAACCAGAAGCAAAGAGAAGTTTGCAAACAATAGATATCAAGCAAGTGTGACTTGTTGCAGGCCATTCTTTGCAAGAGAAATGAGATACACAAAATTTGTTGGTTGTATATCCTAAGAAAAATATGACTAATCTAACCACCATAAAAGAAAACTAAACATTGATGGTGCATAATCTATTTTTGTTGTATTAGCATGCTAATATAACTGATGATTAAAGTGCATTATTGGAGAGCAAATCCCAGAAGACAACCTACTTGTGTCATAAAAGAATGCAATTTGTGCACTTTAATCAGCTCTTGTACATCAGTTGGTATGTTTTCCAATTGACCTTGTCTAAGGGACAGACATAACACTATTGCTAACTGAGCTTTCCCTATTACAAGAAATAAAAGTCACCAAATTATAAATTCCATAACATCCCAAATAGTTGACCGTGGGACTTAGTCATTTATAAAAGAAGAGATGCAGAGAACAACAGAATAAATTGAATGATTGTTTCTCACAACATAAAAAAATATGAATTTGTTTCTATGATATATTAACAAAACAATAAAATTATTATTTAACATCTATTAAATTCAACACTCTTACACAATATAGTAACTATATTCCTACCCGCCCATCTTCCATTTGTACCCATAACCAGTCCAATTCCACAAAAAGTAGTGGCCAAGTGTGCAGTTGAAGATAAGGCAGGATGCCTAATTAAGAAACTTTCTTTTTACCAAAGGATGATGCCAAGATATCCACCATCCATGCTCAACCACAATAATAACAAGTAAAACCTATAAAAAGAGTGACTAATCAGCTTGATTCAATTTAGGAAACTTCAATAAATGACACTCAGAAATCCAAAATAAAAATCAATATGCGCCATAAGCAGAAATCCAAATGTCATCAACATGCTCAAAACTAAAACCTTAACATATCCACTACAGTAGATTGACGAGAATCAAAAAATAAACATGAAATAGAGCAGGGCTATTTTGAAATTTGGGGAAAACATTAACCATTGGATCCCATTCCTAGGATAAGGGAGTTGGATAATTGGGTTGTCATGCTATGGTTGCTACTAGCCATCCAATTAGGCTAGCGAATGATCAATAATGGAGAGGAATGGAGCTTCAACCAGCAGGATGGAGGCAAGGGCAGGATAGGGAGGGATGAGTGGGATGGGTTTTCTACAGCTATTGCTAGTCATCGGATTCGGCTGACAACCGGTTGACGACAATAGATGAACGAGGGTACAACTTGCAGGAGTGAGATGGAGGCAGAGGAGGGATAGGGAGGGATGATTGGGATAGTGGGAGGGTGTTGAGTTGAGGGATACGAAGGGGTTGTGCAATTTGTGAGAGGGAGGGAGATGTATGCAGGGCCGAGATATGGAGGAATGAGTGGGATGGTAGGAGGGTGTCGGGTTTTCTCTTGTGTCTTCTGCTGGCGACTGGCGAACGGGGAGATGAAAAGCTTGTGCAACTTGCTGGAAACAGGAAGATGGAGGAAGGGGTGGCTAGGTAAGAATGCATTGAAATTTTAGGGCAAGTGGCCATCCCCTACATGTGTGCTCTATATATAAATAATTGATCTGATCAAGTAGCACAATGGAGCTAGTTTAGGTGTAGCAGCACCAAACACACCCAAAATAAACAGATCCCATAGCACAACAACACTAATTTGGGCTCAGCTATGTCATCAACATATTGCACTAAAATGTCTCCTAATAAATAATAAGTAATATTTTTCCTCCTAAAATGTACTAATTTTATCATCGTAAATTTGTATGATTATATTGAGCTCATGCATATCGTTACTACTTTGTAAAATTTAATATTTTATATAATATGGTTAATTTACACCGGAACTTGCATACTTATTACTATTATTTCTAAGTTTTCATACTGAAATTCATTTTATTTTTTAATTTATTTTTATTCACTTATATAATAAGAAAAAATGCAATAATTGTTAGTGATGTATTGGCAATAATAATTTGAAGGTTGTATATTTATTGGTGGGAGTGGTAATAAATTTATTTATATAGATATTAAAATTTACAAGATACTTAATTGAATAATTTTTTTTCTTTACTCTAATAGATAGGATCTAAAATAGTAAATTCAAACTTTGATTTTCTAAAATGAATAAAATAAAGAATTTAGAATAAAAACTTGGAACTCATAAGATAAGATAAATTATGATTTAAAAAAGCTTATAAATATCTCATGGTCATTAACAAATTGCAGCACACCATACAATTGCATAATAGGAATTAATTAAATATATATTCTATCATCAAATAAATTAAAATTACATACTCAACCATACAAAAGTATGTCAATTGACATGGTTAAGATAACCCATTAATTTTTTGTTCAAAATATCCAACATTTTGGCACTAAATGCACCCATCATTTTGGTTACATTTAATACCAAATGCAACCATTTTGAGTTGGCTGCATTTGATATTAAGGTAGCTAATATGTTGGCTATGGTTGCTATCAAACATGACAAAATGTTGGCTATGTTCGATATTAAATGCAGTCAACCCCAATTGGCTAAATTTGATGTCAAATGCAGCCAACTTTGGTTGCGTTTAGTATTATATATAACCAAATAAAAAATGATTGCATTTAGTTAGCGGCATTAAATATTATTGTCTCAATTATTTTGTTTAATTTAGGAATCAAATTGTATTATATATAACCTAATTCATTAAATATATATTTTACCATCAAAAAAATTAAAAATACATACTCAATCATATAAAAGTAGTTTAATTGACATAGTTCAAATAAATCAATTAATTTACTTCTTTTTAAATATCAAACACAATCAACATTTGGCTGCATTTAATACCAAATGCAACCATTTTGGATTGACTATGTTTGATATTAAACATAACCAAAATGTTGCTGTGTTTGGCATCAATCGCAACAAAAATGTTTGCTACATTTGATATCAAACACAGCCACATTTTTTGCTACAGTTAATACCAAATACTACTAACCCAAAATGACTGTATTTGACATCAAACGCAGCCAACTTTATTTGCATTTATTGTTATAAACAGCCAAGACACAGTGGGGCAGTATAGTATATCTTCTTTTTACATTATTTTCTACTTGACTACACACAACATTAACTATATCATCTATTTTCTCTTACTTATTATTATTATTATTGCTTTTTCAAAATATTATTTTTATATTTTCATCTCTATTCTGCCTTTTTAACTCAGTATTCTACCTTTTTTTAAATTTAAGAAATTAAGCATTTTCGAAAATAGAAAAAATTCTTTCTGAAAATTTGTTACGATGAATTTTCTCGTTCAAAAGTAATTTGTAATGAAAGCGCATTGTTAAGAAGCCACTTAAAAAACTCCTTTTGTAGAAAATAAAAAAGCTTCCGAAAATGCTCATTAAGAAGGTACTTAAAAAACTGTGTCCTCATATTACTTAGGAAATGTCAAAAAGCTCCGAGAATTGAATTCATTTTGGGAAAAGATTTTCAACTGCTAAAAATGAAAATTCATGTGTTGACACGTAGGCTATATTAAAGGTGAATTGTACTACAATAGGTGCTGTCCACAGGTCGATTGTTAAATATTGACTTCTTTTACCCAAAATTGATGTAAAGTTTCTGAGGACAAATAGTTAAAACAATATTAGCCTTGTAACTACTTAAAACAAATTAACTACTTAAAAATCATTTTTCCTACATAATTCCTTGAAATATTTTTTACTAAAATCTTGTTATAATTGGAAGCCTTTTAAAAAGTATTTTGTTAAAGAGAATGTAGACGGAAATGTGTACTCTTTGTTAAAAAGCTGCTTAAAAAACAAATCTTATTAAGAAGCTATGCAAAAAATACTTAATATTGAGCTGAGGTGTTAAATACAGCTGTTCTCAATATTGAAATAAGAGCTACGGTGGGTTGAATGCTTGTGAATATTTGAAGTTTTAGGGAATTCTTCTTAGATAATTAAAAATCTAATTCATGGAATGCAGATTTACCATACATTCTGTTGGAAATTGCAAAGACTACTGATGGCCCTGGTTGCATGGGAAATGAAGGAGAACGAATAAGGCCTCCAATCTCTCTATAAATTAATACGATTAGGGGGCTGCAATCTACATCTCAGTAGTGGAGTTGTTCAAAATCACAGAGAGAAAAATGGCAGATAATTCCGGCAAACACGGTGGCTCAGGAAGCTATTCTGCTAACAGCAGCTCAGGCAGCGCTGCTGCAAATCTATCAGGAGTCTCCGAGGCAGTGGATTCTGGGAAATCGAACGTCAGCGGCAGTGGTGTGATGAAAGCCCCAGGTGGTGGAGATAGCTACATTTCAAGGGCTGCCTTTGAGAGCAACCCCAAAGGATATTTTCAGGGCCTCCATTCGGACGAGAAAGCCAATAAATAATGGCTGGTAGTCGTCTTCTTTAGGTCTCTGCGAGAAGTGGGTATGGCGTAAATCTGTGGAACTTTCTATAATGATTGTGAATGTTTGATATGTTAATAAAGCCATAAGCCTTTATCAAAACTATGGTAGACCTTAAGTATGCTTTGTGTGGATCTTGCAATGAATTGGATGTGGTTGCTTTCAAAATCCCATGCCCAAACAAGAGCTAGCTTCAGCTTGGTCTGAAACTAAATAATTCAGCTTAAGGTTGAGCGTCGGTCTGACAATTTGCAATTGTTCGAAAGCATCCAATTAAGCCCGAAAGCATTAAGCCAAACGGCGCAAAACAGTTGGGTATATGTATTTAAGGAAAATGATTCAATATAACCAATTTTTTTTATGTTTTATGAAAAGTTATATATTTATGTTATTTGAACCGTCCATAATATGATTTAGTATTCATTTATTTATGATGCTAAAAATTATTTAATTAAAAGCTTGTATCATGAAGTACCAATAAATACGATGAACTGATTAGATTTCATCAAAACATTATTCTAATTTCAAAACAAGTAAACCTTCTTGCAACTAATTGTATCGAATCATTTTTAGTTGTAATTTCAAAATAAGTAGCCCTTCCTGCAACTAGCTGTATTCAATCATTTTTCTGTATTTAATGCATGAATATATAATGTACTGTAGAATGAATATGGTACATAGACACAAATAGAACCTTAAGATTTGGCTGAGGTCTGTATTGTGCCTATACCAAAGAATAATTTAAGCTTGATTTTGGCTCGTTTATAAGAGAAAAAAAATTTAGCTTGAGTTTGCATTCGTTAAACTAAAAATAAAAATAACAGCATTGTCAAGTTATGCTGAGCAGATCTGTTACTCCTCTAGGATTAACAGCCCACTAATAGAGCTATATGGTAAAGCTGGCTAAGAAATTCTAACTCATGCTGACCTACTCATTTATGCATGAGTGCAAGATTTCTGACCACTTCATAGCCATTTACATCTGGGCTTCATGTGGTGGCACCGAGCATGCCCATCTGGTGACCTTTTAGACATGTTAATGTCAGGCAGAAACCAATTATTGTAGGCCCAGATAAATCATTTGTGTAAATGTTTACGACAGCATTTGAGCGACACATTTCATTTCCATACATATTGAATAGAAAGCCATGTGCTTATGTAGACCAGAGGAATACATAAACAAATGTAGACCTTTTGGCTCAACAATCACATTCTACTCCGACAAGATGATGGAAATAATTTTACAATAAACCCAATCAAAATGCAATTCCTATGGCCTGTAATGTAAAGTGGTTTGAACAATGAAAGAAGCAAAATAGGTGCATGTTTCTGAATAAATATATTATTTTTTAAATGGATGGTAACATGGTCATCAAAGTAAATCAACAATTATATTCTTCAATAGACAATTCGTAGATTTACTGATCACAAAATGCATTCACAAATGAAGAGCCGCTGATTCAAAACATGGGGAATCAAACCTAATTCTTTTGCTTCAAATTGATCTACTTTAGTTAGACTATTACATAGATTGGAAAGCAAACAGGGTAGTAGATGATGATTCCCAATGTTATTAGAACCAAATCAGACCGGTTAATCAAATTGAATTGACCGAGAATTGGTCAGTTGACCGGTTCGATCTAGCCCTATTTGGTTCAATAGTAATTTTTTTAATTTTAATATCTTAATAGAATAAAAGGATAAAAGGATAAATTAAAGTAATATAGCATTATAACAAAAATACTTATATATTTAGATTAATATCTATAGTTTAAAATTTTAAAAATCTTGTTGTATCATTTTTAATTTTTTAAAATAAAAAAATGGTTATCCAATTAAACCGGTTGGACTGTGAACTGGATGCCTGACTAGTTCAACCACCGATTTGATTCTGATAACATTAATCATTCATTTATGTGAGGATTATGGAAGCTCAAAGGGAATGACCTGTTGGCCTCTTGGAGTAGCTTTTGCACTCTATCTTCTACTTCTTTAAGGAATAAACTTCTCGGGAAAATTAGGAGGAAAATGTTGATTTCTAGTTATAGTAACACCTCTTTAGAACCTTGTTGCTAATTTTTTTTGTTGTGTACAAAGAGAAATGGCCTCCCCTTTTATAGTCGTTTCTATAGCTTGATTGCTAGTTGTGCTTGGACAGTTGTTGACATATCATTTGTAATGGTTGCAAGGGTGGGTCTCCCTTTTCTTGGCCCATTTGTTGAAATCTATAGTTGTCCCCCTTTGCTAGAGGTAACTTTCTCAATGAATAGAAAAGCAGGAGACACCTATTTGGTTATCTGCTTTGATGGTCTTCCTTTATTCTTGAAGCTTGATCTTAATCTTTTGTAGCTTTTGCTTTGTGGTTGTCTCTTTGTAATATTAATTCCCATAGTGCCCTTCATAGCACCATTGATATCTAAGCGGTGAGATAAATTTTTTGAAAGAATAAGTTTCTCACTATTAGAAGGTGTTAGATGATTATTTGTCATTAGATAAATGCTCTGCGCTTTTTGCAGCTTTACAAGCTTCATTTTTCTTGTTATGATAAGGTTGTGTAGACACGTAATACATTTTGTGGCTTTATAGATTAGTGTTAAGTCTAACCCCTTTAATTAGCTTTATTTTGATGATGAATGTGTAATTAACAACTAAGTTTTGATGATGAGTAAACATGTGGGTGAAAAATTATGGTAATAACAAGTTATTTTCTTCAGTGATGCAGAAATAAATGAATAAAATAGACAAACTACATTAAGGAAGCAACTTTAGAGTAATGAACAGCATAAATAAAGTTGTATGAAGTTAAAACTCAACATATTTAAGATTTTAAAGGAGAAAAAGCAAGTAAATACTCAAAGAATAAAGAATTTTAAACTTCAAATGGGCTTTCAAATGTATAAGGACAACTATAAAATCAAAATAAACAAGTTTAGAAGCACCAGAGATGAAAGACAAGTTTGAAAGCTTCAGAGAACAAGTTCAGAGAAAGAATTCTACACTTTAGAGGTTAGAAAGACCAATTAGAACTTATTTTAGAACAAAAAAATATTTATGAAGATGCTTCAGAAGGAAGACACAAGCTTTAGAGGTCTGAAGACATAGTTATTGGAATAGTTAGCCATTAGAAGAAGTTTCAGAGTTTGAAAAATGACCTTCTGAAGTTTGAAATATCTTATTGGTGTTGAACCAAATAGTGCATATGACAAACAAACAAGTTTTGATGATAAACAATAACATATAAGTGAACATTTGTAGTACTAACAATTATGTTCCCAAGCATTGCATAAACAAATATATATATATAATGAAAAACGTATATAGAGAATACATCAGAAAGCAAAATCCATTGATAGAAAGAAGATAAGAATGTTCATAAAGAATGACACCGAAACATTAAAACAAAGCCACAAAGAGTTGTAGCTATGAAGTTCAAGCCTTAATGAGTAATCAAACAAATCTCCTATAGATAAAGTCAATAAAAGAGAACATCTGTCTAAGAAAGGTTTTGAAAAATCATTCCACGGATAAGTCAGATAAACTATGTATACTCCACATTTGTTTGTTCGCAACGCGAAGATGAATTCAGTTTACAGAACCAGAGATGAAATGGAGCTTAACTTAGATAAATAAAGAGCTAAAATGAAGTAAAATTATTCAACCATTTGTCTCTTAGATAAAGTCTATCTGAAACTAAAGAAGGTCAAGGATCTTTTCTGCAATCTCTATAGAAAATACAAAAGATGAAGTACAAGTGGAGCTATAGAAGAATAACTTTGCTTGCGTCTTCATCTGCAATTTTGTCTGTCACTTGCAATAGAAAAGCATTAGACGACTACTGAAGAAATGAGTCATCTATGCCTCAAAGATTTATTTGTTACTTTTAACAGACAACCCATCATACAAATGACTAAAAAGATGATTCGTCTACATGTCGGAACTTTGTCTGTGACTTATGATAGACAAATCATTAAATGAACTATTTAGAAGACTTTTTCTGCAGAACGCGCTGCATATCTCTATAGATAAACATCAGGCAAAGTCATTTCATCTACTATGAAGAAGCATTGTCTATGCCAACAAGAATTGTCTATTACTTACAATAGATAAACTGACATATAAAAGCTAATTTGTCTGGTGAAAAAAAACTTCATCTAGTGAAAGTCACTTCATCTACTATGAAGAAGCCTTGTCCATGACAACAAGGTTCATATGTTACTTACAATAGACAAAGCTACTTCACTTGGTGATAGAAAACTTCGTCTAATGAACAGTAAAGAGAAGAACATCATCTGCGCTTCTATAATTCATTTGTCACTTACAATAGACAAACTAGAAAATGAAGTAGAATGTTGCAATGGTCTCTAACAAATGTATAAAGATAAAGTTATTTATTATATAGATCTACTAAGACCCACTTTATCTATTATTTACAAGATACAAATCCAAGACTTGATCAGACAAAGTCCTTAGATAAAATATGACCAAATCTATATGGCATAACATGAGGAGTAGAAGCCACTTGTACCAGACATTGCTAATTGTACTCTCTGCTCAAACTCTCATATGAAGCAAATTCTATTAAACAAACTAGACAAATCGAGCTTAGTTGAAGATGGAAAGAAATTCAAAGGAAAGCATTCTACACTCTGATAAAGGTTGCAACTTTCAAAGGTTGTGTCCCTTCAAGCTTAATGGGCTTCTTTCCAAAATAAAGAAAGACTCAGTCATGCAAAAAATTCTTTATACTTGCTAAAACTAGAAAGGCATCTTCTTCAATTATGGTGTTGCAGGCTTTCTAGCTACAAATGAGTTTATCAAGAAGATAACTTTTCAACAGGAAAAATCAAAATGCTCTTCAACATTCAAAATAAAGCTAACTATTTCCAATGAGCAAAAACTTTTGAGGCAATATAAAGATAGTGTCAACTAAGAAGGTTAAGAAAGCTAAGAGAAAAATAAGAACAGAGTCTAAATGAGTAAGATCTCTCAATCAGACTGTGCTTTCTCTTAGATAATCAATCTCCACTGAGCTGATAGACAATGAGCCTAAAATTTTTATCTTAATCATATATCTAGAGCATTGATATCTAATAAGCTTCAATGAGATATTATTTTATATATGCTCAAACTATGTATAAATCAGCCTAGTAAAAGAGGTAATGTAAAGTACACAATGAGTGTTGTCAATTAGCTATGTGAGTTTGCGGTGAGTTTAAGAAAATCACATTGTATAAGTTGTTGGTAAGCTTTGGAAAACCAACAAGTTTGCTGGTAATCTTCAAAACCAGTAAGTTTCTTGGTGAGCTCATGAAACCAGAAGAGTGTTGGGAGCACTATGTTTATACCCCCGAGAGATGGAATCCAGAAGATTGCTAAGAGCACTAGTGTATTTCCATTGTATGGGATATAATGGAACCTAAGGCATAATGAGTGTGTGCTGTTGGAAGAGTATATGTAGGGACGGGGTTTCTAAGCCACTATAAAAATTGTTGTGTTTTTTTGCCTAACTGTTTCATTTTGCATATAATTGTTTCATCATCATAGTTCACATATCACTACACACATAATCACCTCTCTGAAATAAGAATGACTAAGAGAAGTTGAATTTGGAAGTGATCCATTCACAATGTTCAAACGAACAGATATGAGACTTGAATATGTGCTGCATCACAACTTCTTCTTAGCTCATTAATTTTTATTTTGCCATAATTTTTATAAGCTTAATTCAACCCTCCCATTTTGAGCTATCTATTGCATGGGACCAACAGCTGGAACACAATTTACATAAAGAAGGCTTCACTTATTATCCCTAAGAACTGACTTACATAACTTGTGAACTAATCCCAAAATGACTAGTTTGTTCCGCAACACTACTATAGAGGGATATTCCACTACCTGACCTTCATACTTTGATGGCACAAATTATGGGTATTGAAAAATGAGAATGCAAAACTTCTTCATAGCCATAGATTACTAGTTGTGTTTTACTATTAGAAATGGTAAAATTATCCTTAATATTAAAGATTGTTAGGTCTGCTAGGCTTGGCTTAGCCCAAGAGGAGAGGAATGAATTAGGTTTATAAAAATTTCTCACTTAACCCTTATTTAATTAATTCCATCTATTCTTATTTTTGTACAATTTGTGACAAGATAGATAATAAAATAGTTAAATGTAAGGAAATTAAGCAATCACATGCAAAACGCATGATGTATAGTGGTTCGAGCAACCTCCCTACTTCACTCTTCTAAGAGCACATCCCTTGTGCCTTGAGTTCCAGTATCTCACTATGATGGAATTACAAATAGTGCACCTAGCACTCTTTTAGATTCTAACTCTAGGGGGTGTAAACAAATTAGCAATCGATTGTGAAAACACTCTAACAATCAGCTTGCTCTTGTTTATTCTAGCTCAAGGGGGCATAAAAGCTAACAAGTTGTTTGTGAGACATGCTCCAACAAATAGACTTGTTCTTCTTGAGATTGGTCTCCTCTACCAACTCAAGGAATACACAAATAAAAAATAATAAAGAAATTACACTTTAATGCAATGTTTCTTAGTTACCATAGGGGAAGACTTGATTTGTTGCTTTGTATTGCAAAAGATCTTCCATTTTTGTGTTGTTGAAGAAGGCCTTGGATGAAGATTTGGAAGATGAAAGCTCTTGAATGAGTATGCGAAGGTTTGAGCACTTGGCTATAGGAATGAAAAGAATTTCTTGAAGGTTAAAGCTTAATTCCAACTTGTTCAACTCTTGAATTGTACCTCCATTTCCCTTTAAATAGCTCTCTCAAAAATTAAGATTGTGGCTGCGACTGCTATGCGGCTGCAGTCCTGCAGTTAGAGTTTTTGCACTATACCATTTTATGAACTTTGATATTTTTTATTTATTTTTATTATAAATCAAAATATAATTATCCTCATGTGATTTGCATAAGTTTTGTAACAAGGATATACTATTTGAATCATGTTATGTATTTCATAAGATAAAAACATATTTAAGCACAATTCTTCTTGTGTCTCTCTCTCTCTCTTTATATATATATATATATATAAACCTAAGATATTATAATACAATAAACCAAGTTAAATGCATTATAGATTAATATGATTTCTCTATTTATAATCTTTCTAAATTTATTTTGAATGGTAGCTTATGTAATATGTTTGCACAAATATTGTTCCAATAAGTTAACATTCCTAGCTCCATTGGCTTAAATCAAGTGTAAGACAAGTTTCGTTGTCATAAAATCATACACTTAAATCAACCTATCTCCACCTTTTTGATGAAGACAAAACTTGATGACTTATGATATTCAAAAAAAAAAAGCATGCTAATGAACTAATAACAAACTCCCCCTAACTATTTTGAATATATAACAATTTGGAGTTTGATTCCTTTGAGTTCAGAATTCTCCCTATTGTTATATCATTCTCACTACATGTTATATTCTCCCTTTTTGTTTATTTTTACTAAGAATGAAAACAAGTCATAAAGTAAGTCATTCTCTCCCTTTTTGTCAAAATCAAAAAAGGTTTATTTGGTGGAAGAGGGTGTCTTCTCTTATGTATGGGTCATATTCGCGTTTAAGAGATAAGACATGTAGGCACCACCATGAACATCATGAACATGAGATTGAAAAAAAAATCTTCATATAAAGCACATTCATGTCAAGGATAACTTTCATTCAAGTATTAGTAAAAGATAAATTTCATTAAAGGTTCAATTTATGCATAATTTGTTAAACCTTATTAAAGATTACACAAGATCTGGCTAAGGATGGAGTCCTTATTCAAGATCTTAAACCATGAAGTTCCCCAAACATGTTTAACATACACCTTGATAGTGTAATCATGTTAAATTTGAAGATTTATTCATCCTAAAAAATAATAAAGACCAAGCTTGATTACTTCATTTAGAATTTTTAAAGATGTACAAGCAACATTGAGTTGAGGATGTGGAAAATTAAATATTAGTATATCAACTCAATCAAACTAAGTTAAATCCAGTTTCTAAAGAAATATTTCAATTTATGTATGCATGCATATGTCATCACTTTTAAAAAGAGCAAGCATACATCAGCATCATGATATAATTTTCAAAATATGTTCTCATTTCATAGAATTGATTAGCCACATATGATTCTAAACTTTAACTCATTTCAATTCACATACTTAAAGTAATTCATAGAGTAGTTTATGTTGGGTCCTGCAAGCTTGACTTAACCCAAGAGGGGATGGGTGAATTGGGTTTATGAAAAATTATTTCTTAACCCCAATTTAATTACTTTCCCTCTTTTTTTGTGCTTGTATGTAAGTTGTAATGAAATAAGTAATAAAGAAGTAAAGTGCAAGAAGATAAAGTAATCACACATAGATAGCACACAATATTTTTATATTAGTTTGGGTAACTATTCCTACTCCACTCTTCCAAGAGCTCACTCCTTGTGCCTTGGGTTCCATTATCTCTTTATAGCGAAAATACAACTGGAGCATCCAACATTCTTCTAAATTTCTGCTCTAGGGCCTGTAATAACTTAGAAATTAATTATGAGACACATTCTAATAATCGAATGGATCTTCTTCATTCTAGCTCAAGGGGGCATAAACTAGTGCCACTGCACTCTTATAGATTCCAGCTCTAGGGGGCAAAAACACACTGATAATCTGTTTGTGAGACACACTCCAACAAATAGACTTGTCCTTCTTAGGCATAGTTTTCTTTACCAACCCAAGGAATACACAAATAAAACTAATAAACAGATATTTACTCTTTAAATGTGCTTCTTGTTGAGCTCCAAGGAAGACTTGATCTTTAGTAGCTCTTTGTGATGCAGAAGAACTTCCATTACTGTATCGAAGAATGTGACCGTGAATGTAGATTAAAAGATTGTAGTTCTTAAATGAATGTTTGAAGATTTTTGCTCTTTGCCTAGGGTTGTAGAGATTTGTAGAAGAGTAAGGATTAATGTATGACTTCTTCAACCCTTGATACACCCTAAAATTTCTCCTTAAATAGATCTTCAAAAGTCTTGACCGTTAGAAGAAGTTGAGTATAATATGTAGCTTTACAAGATTCAAAATTTTGACCATTGGGGATCTCCAGGCGTGACTGACCTAAGTGCCTGCGCCCTAGGCAATATGGCATACAGGCTATGGCCAGATCTCTGGCAAAACTCCCAAACGCATGTTACTGTCCACCTGCAAGCGGTACCATAGGTGGCTGCACTCTCCAGGTGGTATGGGAATGTCGGGCGGTTTGTCCCTTCATTTCTTCGTATGGTCTGAACTTGTTTGGATTGTCTAGAAATGTGGTAGGCGGTAGGCTTAGGCAGTCGTGCCATGCTGCTAAGGTCTTGCACTAGACATTTAAGCACTTTGCCACTTTTGTTAGCCTTGATATTTCTTATTTGTTTTTCATTTTATATCACAAAATGACTATCCACATGAAATGCACAAGTTATGAAGCATGGATAAGTTTATTTGAATTATTTGTTTGTCTAAGAATAAAACTCATTTAAACATCATTCTTCTTACATAATTGGATTTCTCTATGAAGCATAATTGCATAAAGCATTATGACATAATAACTAGGGATGAAAGCATTATGGATCAAGATGATTTCTCCTTTTTTTGAAAACGTCTAAATTTATATTAGAATATGTATATGCTTGCACAAATGATGTGCCAATGATGCACATATAGTATGAGCATAACTGTCTACATATCAAGCTTCCTAAACTAAAAATATCATTAGCATAAATTAAGCTTAAGACAAGTTCTGATGTCATCAAAATCATACACATAATCTTAATAGTATACTCATCAAAATCAAACCAAACTATTCATGAGATTTAAAGTAATCAGTGATATGCAAAAATACAATTAGTTTCTCAAAAAAAATAGTCCTCACCACATCTCTCCGAAAAAAATGAAATCATCATAATAAAAAACAAAACAAACAAATTCTCTTCCTTCGGTTAGTAGGATCCTGAGATGAAGTGTGAGTAATGGGTTGTGTATCATCCCCCTAAGTGGTGGCTTATGGAGAGGTGAGCTCACGAAGGGTAAAAGTAGGCTTGGGATCATGAGTAGTAGGGGCCGGCTTAGTAGGTGGAATGGGATCTTTTGTAGGAGTAGGATGTTTACGGTGTGTAATTCTAAAATTTAAAAGAAGTGCATACGACTTCTTCTCCATTGACTCATGCATTCTTCTTAACTCACCTAATTCTTCCCTTAACTCCTTCACCTCCAGTAACAGCCTAATGTAAGCTGTATATCTAGGAATAGAGGTTACAGGCTGATCTTGTGATCAAGATGAATCTCTCCCTACAATTGGACTATATCTATAATGTCTCACCTCTCTCTCTCTCTTCCATCTCCTTCTCCCCCTAGGAGGCTACTCCCTTTTCTCCTTCTTCTTCTTCAGTACCATTACCTTCTTCCAATTCTTGCTAATGATTGTTTTCCATTTCCTCTATGTATTCTGCTTTTGTAGCATGCATTGTTTTCAACAGGGTTTCACCAACCCAATTCTTTTTCATGGTAGGCATAGTGAGCATTGATTCTCCATGGGTTGGAACAGAAAAATGTTTCAATACTTTGTTTAGCTATATACCATATGGCACAATTATGTTTATCCTAGTTGGCATGTAGTTAAAGGTATTCAATATGAACTTAGAAAGACTAACTTCCCTATAATTGCTTATCATATACAACACTTTTGCTTCATGAATTGTAACTTAGTTTATACTACCAAGTTTGGGAATAATCATAGACTCCAGTACTTTTCTTAACATTCTCACCTCAATAGTCATATCATTGGTTTTCATGTATCTATGAATTGAGGTGTAGATTATTCACATAGACAGAGCATTGAAAACTTCTTCACTCTTCAAATTAATTTCTTCCTCATAATCAGGAAATCCCAGAATTTTCCCCATGTGTTCTTCTAGAGAAAGAATATTTGTTCCAAACTGAACTTCTACTTCTTTTACATTGGTATAATATTCTCTCAGATTTCAATTGAAGTAAAATATCAAAACAAGCTCATTAAATATTGGAGCTAAATATTCCAAAAGTTCATACCATCCTTGGCAATTAATCATAGATCTAATACATGAATTACACTGGTCCATAAAATTAAAGTCTATCTTCCTAGGAATGCGGACAGGCCTTCCTAACATGGTAGTGTAAATTTTAAATTTTCTTTCTTCAACTCCAAAATAGTAATTTGGTAAGTCCCTTGGTGCAACTTTTGTTATGGGAACCTTTTTCCCATCCACTTCTTCTAGTAGGGAGTTCAAATTAAATAATCTTACATTCTCTTCATTTCTGTTTGCATTTGCTTCTTCTCCTTCTCTTTCATTCATGGGTGCTATAGGTGAGAGATTACCCTGTGTCCTAGTAGAGTGGACTCTCATAGAGCTAGATGCGGAATTAGATGTAGAGGTTTGAAATGTAGAGGCTCCTCCTCTTGTTCTTGGTCTCTTCATTCCCCTCTGTGGCTTAGAAACACCTACTTTAAGTGCTATAAGGATGTAATAAATTGAGTGGAAATGATGGAAACCAAAGCGGATGACACTTTTGGAGTGTCTAGAGTCAGAGGCAGAAGGCCTTTTCTATCATAGGAGGTTGGGAGGAATGAATAGTGTAGAAATGGAGATCAATTGATGCGCTAATTTTTTTTCCTTTCAAATCACCAAGTGGCTAGCTTATAGGTGCCAGGGACTAGGTGACTTTGCTCCTAAACTAAATTTTGATTTTTAATTTCTAATCTATCCTATCTAATAATCATTTAATACTTTTCCCTTTGATCTTATACTAGTTCATTCAAGAATGTCAAACAAATTATTTTAAGCATCCATCAACACAAACACATCATTTCATATACATCAAGCACTAATATTTCAACTAAGCCAAACACACATCATTTGAATTCTTTCATCGCATGATTTGAACTTATAAACATTTTTATAGATATCATGGTCATGAATAATAATATAATAATGTATAAGATGGAATAATTCATGACATGAACATGATCTTAACATTCACTAAAATTTGAATTATTATTTTAATCATTTCAATCATAATAAATCAAGTCGCGATGATGATTATAGAAGGTCTTACTAGAAATGGAATACCTATTCAAGATCTTAAACTGTGAAGTTCCCCGAATAGGCTTGACATATGCCTAGTGACTGTAATGATGTTAAGGTTTAATCAATTTCATTCACACCTAGGTATATGCATTAAGGCACAGATTTCAAAACATTCAAAAAATGTGTAGTTGTGCAATATATATTCTTTCCATGTACTTATCAATCAAATATTTCAAGTTTGGTAGACTTATCTCCCTTGTCACAATTTTCTCAATTTTTGTAGTTGAGCTCATAATTGATGATGCTAATCTTAACTTTTCATTTAGCACTTGTTTTTCTTTCTTTAGCTTGAAGTTGTAGGCTGAGAAGATGATTTTGACATCTCATTGTTCTCCTTCTCCTATGTGGTCATTTCAAGTTTTTCCTACATGCACTTAAAAAAATTCTTGCACTTTTTCTTTATTAGTAGATTTAAATAGATGTAAACTTATATCTCAATTTAATTAGTGTAATTTCTCCTTAGCACAGGGTAGCATGCTTTTGAAAAATCTAAACTATACATGAAAATGATAAAGCCTATCATACCAAGGCTTTAGAAGCCTATCTCAATTCATTTAAGGATTTTGACAAGTTATGCATGCAGTGATGATAGTAAAGCATGCCAATATGCACTTCATCATTTTGAGCAAATCACCCATTACTTAGATTATTTACTTCTTGTATGAAAGTTTTCACCTCCTAAGTTTTATAAATGTAACATCTAAATTTTGTTAATTTTCATCCACATTAAATTAAATTTGTCAAGAATTAAAGTAGATCCTTTTGACAGCTGTAAACTAAGACAAACATTCTACTTTAATCATAGCCAACATTGAATTATTTGAACTAGCATATTTATGAATTATATCATGTAAATGAGAACTAACTTCTTTAAAAGCTTCAAATGTCAATATGCAAGATTAATTTTTTATTAATAATGAATAAAATATATTTTCAATCAATTAGATTAAGTTAATTCATTCTTATATTGAAATTTTTATCATTGTCTCATGATTGTATAGTTTTTAAAGTTTGAAATAAATTATACGCCTCTTTGGAAAATTTATTCTCAAAACATGCTGGTTATTCAAATATAAAATCTTTCTTCATTCCTGTGGTTTCTAAGATGTTGATCCCTAGCTAATGGTGGCTCAAGAGGGGGTAGTACTGAAATAAAATAGAAAAGATCACACAGCATACTGAGATAATGGTTTTATAGTGGTTTGGCCCTTAACCTAGTACCTATTCCAATTTTCTGAGTTAACCTCTCTTGCTAAGCTTAGGTTCCACTAACACTTGTTGGTTTTCAAGTTCACAACAAACTTTATAAGTTGGTTTTTAATGCACACTAACAACTTATACTAGTTTTCAAAGTTCACCAACAACTTATATTAGATAGTTTTCAAAGCTCAACAACAACTTATATAATCTTTAGCAAGTTTTCCTTCTTGTTATTCACTAGCAAGCCCCTTGCTTACAAATGTGAAAATAATAAATAAACATCTACAAAAATGAATGCCTCTTGATAGACAGAGTGTATGAAGTGTAGTGATAAAAACATAATAAATATAGAAGTAAAGAATAATAAAAATTAGACTCTAAGTGTCGTTAAATGATTTTCTTTGAGTGCTTATTGGAATGTAGCGCAATGGAGCTGATCACATGGAGTTAAATCTTAGGAGACTTCAATAAATACTTGAGTAAACATTGTTCAACTTTTTCTCTTATTTTTCAGCTACTCTCCCAAACATTTGAGTCTTCCTTTTATAAGAGTGGAAGACATCTTAGCTGTAATAATTTGTTTTGGTAGCTTTCCAACCATTTGAAAAGGGAGATTTAAAGCTTCATCATGATTTTCTTTTTTTGTCCAGCTTCAGAACTTCTGTGATTAGTATTCAAAACTTCTGAGGTTCAATTACCTGTTAGTTATTATTGTGCACTTAATATAGAACTTCTAAGGTTCTTCCTCTAAACTTCTAAGCTATGGCAACAACAAAATTTTACACAATTGACCACTTTAGATTCTTCTGAAGGTTGGTTTTGGTATATGATACTTTCATCGGCCATTTTTTACTTCTGAAAAACTTCTGAAGTATTTCTGAATTTATTTTATGATGAAGTCTTGAGTTTTGGATTTTTAAGGATGCCTCTGAAGAGCTTCTGAGCTGCTTTTGAAGAACTTTTGAGGTTTTTTTGAAGTTTAAATTCTGCTTCTAAAATTCTTCTTGACTCTTGGCTTTTTGAAGTTACTTCTGAAAATTTTTTGATAAAGCTCCGAGACTTGGAAACATTTCTAAAGTTCTTCTGATGAACTTCTGATCACAAAAATATCATTTTGTATTGCTTCTGATTTACTTCTACGTACATAAGCTTCCTCTAAATTATTTATGAAGTTCTTACTAATAAACTTCTGAGTGCAAAGATGTCATTCTGTATTGCTTCTAACTTACTTCTAAGTGAAGAATTTTCTTCTAAGCTTAATCTAAATTTCTTATTAACAAACTTCTATGTGCAAATTTTTCTTTTGAGCTTATTCTGAAGTTCTTTTTAGAGCGTTTTACTTCTAAGGTGTTTCTGAAGATCTTTTGAACTATCTCTGAACTGTGAGACCGTCTAAGAGTTAATTTTGAGAATTACAATTTGTCTCTAAAAAGATTCTGACTTTCTCTAAAGTGGTTCTGAAGTAGCTTTGAATACTTCTGAACTTCATGCCTTATCTCTGAAGGAATTCTGATTTGTCTCTAAAATACTTCAAAATTTTTGAATTTCTTTTGAGCTTGATGCCTTATCTCTAAAATACTTTTAAATATTTTTTAATTGCTTTTGAGTTTCATACCTTATCTCTGAAGTACTTCTGAATATTTTACTTGAGCATTCTTTTTAAACTATCATTTTTTTGATTAGTCTTATTAATATATGCTTTAAACTTAATAGTTACTCTCCTTAATTCATTTTGATAGATTAACATTGTATCACTTAGAAAGTAAATTGTTAGTAGCTTAACTTTTCACTCATATGTTTGCTCATCATCAAAACTTAGCTACTTAATTACATTCATCTACTTAATTACATTTATCATCAAAGTCAAGCTAAGTAGGAGGATTAGACTTAACATTCTCCCCCTTTTTTATGATGAAAAATATTAGAGTGATGAACCTTTTATTAAATATGCAATAAAGAAATTAAAATATCTAAATGCATGTTTAATATGCAGTGCTTCTATCAACTTAGTGTGGCTCCCCCTAAATGGGTGTATTAATTTACTCTGATATTTCTCCTTGAATGGGTACACTAAGTTACTCTAATATTTCTCCCCCTTTTTATCATAATATAAAAGGCTCAAGATAAGGATAAAAATCTTTCCTCAATTAGAAGGATTTGATTGTGTGGGAGATGGGTATTCGGGGATTCTAATGAGAGAAATAGGTAAGAGAGTCTAAAGAGTCTAATATGTATTGATGGGCTTTCGAATTTCTAAGCTAACAATGTTAGAAGTTATGAGGAAGTTAAAGAGTAGAAAAGACTCTAAGACTCTATCAGAGTATTTGACATGCTTCAAAAATATTCTAAAAGATAGAAAAGTAGCATTTACGTAAAGACAATTAAATCATGTAATATGCAATTTATGCAAATGAATCTAATATGCCGAGTTCTCTTCTAATTTTTCAAAATCTATCCTCTGGAGGTGGCTTTGTGAAAATATCTACTAACTGGTCTTCAGTTGATACAAATTCTAAGCAAATATCATGATTTTAAACATGTCCTCTAATGAAATGATGCTTAATCTCTATACGCTTAATTCTGGAATGCAACACTGGATTATTTGTCAGACTTATGTCACTAGTATTATCCAAAATCACCTAATTGTTGTTTCATCTATACAATCTAAGCACAACAACTACTTGCAGCTACATATTCAACCTTAGTAGTTGATAATGCAATATATATTTATTTTTTGTAGAACCATGATATAATCATGCTTCCAAGAAACTGATAAGTTCCTGAGGTGCTCTTCCTATCTATCTTATATCCAGTGAAATTCGCATTTGAGTACCCAATCAATTCAAATTCTGAACCTTGTGAATACCACAAATCAAGGTTTAGAGTGTCCAAAAGGTATCTAAGGATTCTTTTTACAGCAACGAGATATGACTCTTTAGGATTTGACTGGAATCTAGCACACATGCAGATACTAAACATTATGTCTAGTTTACTAGTAGTCAGGTATAATAAAGATCCTATTATACTCCTATAAAGTTTATAACAAACAGATTTACCTCTTTCATCCTTGTTCATCTTTATTAATATGCTTATTGGTGTACCATATCTTTTGCCGTGTTCAATGTTGAATTTCTTTAACAGTTCTTTTGTGTACGTTTCTTAATAGATGAAAATTCCTTCTTTCATTTGCTTAACTAACAATCCCCAAAAGAAGTTAAGTTCTTTCATCAAGCTCATTTCGAATTCACCTTGCATTGTCTTATAAAACTCTTGACAAAGATTTTCATTAGATGCTCTAGATTAACATAAATTTAAATTATAAGAATATTATTCATTACATGCTTAATGAAGAAAATCTTGAGTCCCATAATATGGCCTAACCTAAGAGAAGAGGGGTAAATTGGGTATATGAAAATTCATTGCTTAACCCCTGTTGAGTCATTTTCCTCTTTTTGTGCTTATGTGTGGTATGATGTAAAATAAATGATAAAACAGTAAAGTGCAAGAAGTATAAAGCAAATAAGCAAACCCACACAAACAACACAATTTTATAGTGGTTCAAAAACCTCATCCTTATATCCACTCTTCCAAGAGCACACACTCATTATGCATTGGCTTCCACTATATCCCATATAATGGAAATACAATAGTGCTCCCAGCACTTTTCTTGATTCCAACTCTATGAGGTGTAAACAATCTTCCCAATATTCTTCTGGATTTTAACTCCAAGGGGTATAAATATAGTGCTCTCAACACTTTTCTAGTTTTCACGAGCTCACCAAGAAACTCACTGGTTTTGAAGATTACTAACAAACTTGATGGTTTTTCAGAGCTCACCAACAACTCATATAATATGGTTTTCCTAAGCTCACCACAAACTCACTAGTTTTCAAATTAACCAGAAAACTGATAAACATTTAAGCACAGGGAAAGATGAGATCTTTTAAAGCTCTAGTAATATAAAAAGATCTTTCCAAAATATAAAATTAATGGCCATAAGAATTTATAGATTAAAGCTCATAAAAGATGAATGACAATTTAAGCTTTTGGCCATGGATGGAAGGATTTGCATAAAGTGAAGCTCATTGTAAATGTCTTCCTTCATCACCTTTGAATCATCCCACCTCTTCTCCTTAAATAGTTTCTTCATAATTTTGACCATTGGAGAAGATGGGTTCTGTTGAAAGTAAAAATAGGAGCAGCAATGAATGAATAAGACCATTGAGATTTCTACCATTAGAGTGCATGCCTTCTGATTTGTCTTGAGCTATTGCATTATCATTCTTTTACAGAGAGGAAAATAAGCTATTGTTAAAATATCTTTTCTCATTTTTACTTGACACAACTAGAAAACCTACAATACCGCTTGTTGCCAAAAATGGTGACTGAAACGAGTTTAGTCGATGAAAGCATTAATGCAGATTGTCATTTAGATGCAAGTCACATAAATCAATTAACCTTGAACAAGTCACGGCCTCTCTCTATTCTGCATTTTTCTACCATAAGTGTTAGACTAATTTTCCTATGAGGTTTGTTTGTCAGTCGATCCTTCGTGAGTGTGAGTTATCTATTATAAATAACAGATGAACTCTGGCACCATAAACAAAGTTGACAACAAACAAACTTTGCTTTGTTTGTTCTAACATACAAAGTATGTTATTCTTCTTTTGTTCCACATTCATCCATCATAAGTGATAAATGAACTCTATTTTACTTTGTCTTGGATGAATTAGGCTTTGCACTTCGTCTATAGGTTTGTCTATAGTAAGTTGTAGACGAATGTGTCTGTGTATTGAAGTTCACTTGTCCAAGCAACCACTTTGTTTATACAGTTTCGTCTATATACAGTTTCGTCTATCCTCAATGTGTAGCTTCTACTTTGTCTATAATAATAGAAGAATTCAATCCTATAAATGAAGCCAAAACTATCATTTGTTCTGCATTTTTTGAGTAACAATAGAGTTTGTCTCTACAACTTCCTTTTAACTTCATTCTTGATTTGTCTGTCTTTGTTCAGACAAAGTTACTCTACTTTGTCTTTTACATCTTGCCTTTTTATCCTTGAGCAAATTCTTTCTTCTTTCTTTGCTCATCAGACAAGGTTTCTTATAGCATGACTAATATCCCTTTATCTGTGGAAATTTCTCATTGGATTTAACAGATAAAGCAACCTCCTTGTTTTATTTTTGTTCTTCTTTTATGATCTTAATCCCTTTGGAACGTAACAGATAGTTGTGAAAGTTTATTACAGGTGATTGTGATCCTTCACTTAGAAGTTTTCTGCACTTGCTACATTGTTAGATTCATACAACTAGAATGTATACATCGCAAGTTTCTTGCTTGCAAATGAGAAAATAGAAAATAAATGTGAACATAAATGAATGCCTCTTGATAGGCAGAGTGTACAAAGTATAGTGATAAAAATACAATAAATATAGTAGTAAAGAACAATAAAGATTGGACTCTAAGTGTCATTGAATATTTTCTTTGAGTATTTATTGGAATGTAGCGCAATGGATCTGATCTTATGGAGTTAAATCGGGGGAGACTTCAGTAAATACTTGAGTAAATTTTATTCAACTTTTTCTCTTATTTCTCAGCTACTCTCTTAGATGTTTGAATCTTCCTTTTATAAGAGTGGAAGCCATCTTAGATGTAATGATTATTTTTGGTAGCTTTTTTACCATTTGAAAAAGGGGATTTAAAGCTTTGTCATGATTTCTTTTTCTGTCCAACTTTAGAACCTTTGTAATTAGTATTCAAAACTTTTGAGGTTTAACTACCTGCCAATTACCATTGTGCACTTAACGCAGAATTTCTGAGGTTCTTTCTCTAAACTTTTGAGTGCAAAGACATCCTTTTGTATTGCTTCTTATTTACTTCTGAGTGTACATTTTTCTTCTGAACTAATTCTAAAGTTCTTATTGATGAACTTTTGAGTGCAGATTTTCCTTTTGAGCTTATTTTGAAGTTCTTCTTATAGTGTTTTACTTCTGAAGTATTTTTGGAGAGCTTCTGAACAACCTTTGAAGTGCAAGACTACCTTGGAGTTAATTCTAAGGATTATGCTTTATCTCTAAAAAGATTCTAACTTATCTCAAAACTGGTTTTGAAGTAGCTCTAAATACCTATCTTTGAAGGAATTCTGATTTATCTCTTAATACTTCTGAACATTTCTAAACTTCTTTCAAGCTTCATGCCTCGTCTCTAAAATACTTCTAAATATTTCTAAATTGCTTCTGAACTTCACGCCTTGTCTTTAAACTACTTCTAAATATTTTTACTTGAACATTCTTTTAAATTATCTTCTTTTTGAGAAATATTAATAATATACACTTTAAACTAAACATTTAGTCTCCTTAATTCATTTTAACATATTAACGTTGCATCACTCTGAAAGTAAATAGTTAGTAGTTTAAGTTTTCACTCATATGTTTGCTCATCATCAAAACTTAGCTGCTTAATTATATTCATCATTAAAATTAAACTAAGTAGGAGGATTCAACTTAACATAAGATTCTTAGTCTTATGATTCAGAGTTGTATGATAAATTTGATTTGTCTTGATTTGTTCTAATCTATCCTTTGAAGTTCTATTCATGCACAAGTGAATCAATATTAGAGATAAACAAGTAAGATTCTAAATGTAGCTTATGATAGAATATAAAGATATTTATTTTGAATATTATACCTACACATACCTTGTCTTCTTGGCCTTTGGCTTCTTTGAACTTTTACTTCTTCTCCAATTTATAACTTTTTGATGAGAAGGCCTCATTTGTACTTTTGAAGGAAGAATACTTTTTCTTCATTATTATTAGCCCACTTTATCATTTCCTTCTTAGCTTTCTTTCTCTCTTTTTCTTTAGTACTTTTCTCATTTCTTTCAATTTGTTTTTCCTCTATATCATTTTTTTCCTCTTTAGGTTGCTCCCCTTTAACTTGTGAGGATTCCTCAATTGATTCAGCCTCTTCAATATCTTCAGTCTTTTGCTCTTTGATTTTAATTTGAGGCTCTGCAATTTCTTCTTCTACTTTCATAGATTTTCATTTTTGTCTTCTTGTTCGTCTTCTTTAAGAGATTGTTCTTCCTTTTCTTCTACTTTTTTCTTTGATTTTTGCACTTAATTCAATATTAATAGAAGAGTTAATTTTACTTAAGTGCAAATCAATATGCCCTTTAGAAAATGCCTTTAACTTGTCCATCATTTCTCTTGCATTTTTACAAGTTAAGACACGTTTGCAAATGGTAGGGCAGAGAGCATGCAGTATGGCATCCATATCATTGACATTTTCTTATTGTGCCCTCTCTTCATCTTCAATAGAGCTAATAAAGATAGTTTTCCATAATTCAAGGTCATTGGCCATGAGGTTTATTTGTATCCTGCATTTGCATTATGCAAAATTTGTTTCATCAAGATATGAAAGCTAAATGATCGAATGTCCTTTGATAAACATGAAGGATGATGATCTTGGGCTATCCGAGTGGATCACTACAATAATTTATATAGCCCACTCTAATACAAATTGTTAGGTCCCCTAGTCTTGGCTGAACCCAAGAGGGGATGGGTTAATTAGGTTTATAAAAAAATTTACTTAAAAATTATTTAATTAAATTCGCTTTATTCCTATTTTTGTGCAATTTGTGATGAGATAGATAATAAAGTAGTAGAATGAAAGGAAATTAAGCAAACATAGAGAGAATGCACGATGTATAATGGTTCGGGCAACGTCCCTACTCCACTCTTCTAAGAGCCCACCCCTTGTGCCTTGGGTTTCATTATCTCACTATAATTGAATTATAAATAGTGCACCTAGCACTCTTTTAGATTCCAATGCGAGAGGGCATAAATAGATTACTAATCGATTGTGAGACACTCTAACAATTAGCTTGCTCTTGTTGATTCCAACTCAAGGGGGGCGTAAAAGCTAACAAGTTGTTTGTGAGACACACTCCAACAAACAGACTTGTTCTTCTTGAAGTTGGTCTCCTCTACCAACTCGAGGAATACACATATAAAAAGTAATAAAGAAATTATACTTTAATACAATGTTTCTTAGTGAGCACAGGGGAAGACTTGATTCGTTGCTTTGTGTTGCAGAAGATCTCTCCTTGTTGTGTTGTTGAAAGCCTTGGATGATAATTTGAAAAATAAAAGCTCTTGAATGAGTATGTGAAGGTTTAAGCACTTGGCCCTAGGGACGCAAAATATTTCTTGAAGGTTACAGCTTAATCCCAATTTATTCAACTCTTGAAATGCACACCCCCACCCCCCGCCCCATAAGACCATTGGAGGAAGTAGGGTAGCAATGCATGGCTTTGTAATGTTCAAATTTTCTATCATTGGTGATCAGCAAGCCACAGGAGGCTGCAGCATTTGGCTGCACTATAGTTGATATGGCAGGTAGTATGGAAAACCCATTGTGGTCGGTGTTAAGATTATTATATATGATTTTAATGATAACAAAACTTGTATTAAGAAAAGACATTTGTGTGCTTAAATCTCTAACAATCATATCATAATTATGAATTGAAAAACATTAATTGATATAAATATATAATCGTGAATGTTTAATTATGCATGCATACATCCTTTACTTAATGTTGCATTGAATATTCATTAATGCATTAATCTGCTAAATCATATTAAGCACCATATTTACTTAAGTTTTCTCATTATGCATTTAATAGAGATGTATATTATCCTTGCTTTACAATATGATTAAATCACATAAGGATAAAATACAATCTATCATTATATATGAAAGCTCGCAACGTAGCAAGTGCAGAAAAGTTTTAAGTGCAGGATCACGATCAATTGCAAGAAATTGCCATAATTATCTGCTATGTTCCAAAGGGCTGAACTAATAAATATTGTGAAAGAAGAAAAAGAAGAAAAGGGTAAAAGATAAGCAATAAGAAAGGTTGCATTGTCTAAGATGAGATTTCCATAGATAAATACAATGGAAGAAAACAAGGCTTCATAAACGTGCTACAATGAGCTTGCATTGTCTGTTAACCTCAAAGAGAAAATTTCATAGACAAATGCAATAAATTAGCAGTTGAAGATGGAGCCATAGTCAAGAAGCATAAAGTTGTTCAAGAAATTTAAACTATCTACATCGACCAGACAAGATTTTTCTAAGACAAAGAAAGAAGAAGAAGATTCATCAAACACTCAGACAAAGGAAAAAAGAAGGAACTGTTGCCCAGACAATCATGCACAAAGTGAAGAAAACTTTATCTGACCAATAAAGTTAGAAGAATGAATTCATCTAAGGATAAAAAGGCAAAATGAACAAACAAAGGAGTGCAACTTTAGCTAAGTCAAGATAGACAAATCAAGATTAAAAATAGAAAAAAGTTACAGAAATAAACTCCTCCTGTTGCTCGAAGAATGCTTAACAAATGAGGAACACCACTTCGTCTATGGATCAAATTCTTCTACTACTTACTATAGACAAAGCAACAGACAAAGTGGAAGACGAAGTAGAAGCTACATAATAAACATAAATGAAGCTGCATAGACAAAGTAGCTGCTTGTAGCTGCTTGGATGAAAGAGACTTCAATAAACAAAGGCACATTTGTTTGCAAATTCCTACAAACAAACCTACATGCGACATCCCAAGTAATTCATCCAAGACAAAGTAGAGCAAAGTTCATCTATCGTTTACATTAGATGAATACTACACTTAGTCTATTTGAGCAAGAACAAGCAGAATTCAACTATCACCTTTAACAGACAAATGTAGAACAAAAGAAGAACATCACACTTCATCTATCGATCAGTTTAACTTCATCTACATCATCCAAAGTTTGTCTGCGATTTATAACAGACAAAGCATGGGCACGAACTACCGACTACCAGACAAACCTCTTAGAGGAATTATCGCAGACAAAGTAGAGTTATCTAAGAAGACGGAGCAGTTGAAGACAGAGCCATGGTCAAGAAGCATAAAGCTGTTCAAGAAATTTAAACTATCTACATCGACCAGACAAGATTTTTCTGAGACAAAGAAAGAAGAAGAAGATTCATCAAATACTTATACAAAGTAAAAAAGAAGGAACTGCCATCCAGACAATCATGCACAAAGTGAAGAAAACTTTGTCTAACCAACAAAATTAGAAGAATAAATTCATCTAAGGATAAAAAGGCAAGATGAACAAACAAAAGAGTATAACTTTAGCTAAGTCAAGATAGACAAATCAAGATTAAAAAAAGAAACAAGTTGTAAAAATAAACTCCTGTTGCTCGAAGAATGCAAAACAAATGAGGAACACCACTTCGTCTGCGAATGAAATTCGTCTATTACTTACTTAGGCAAAGCAACAGACAAAGTGGAAGGTGAAGTAGAAGCTACATAGTAAGCATAAACGAAGCTGCATAGACAAAGTAGCTGCTTGGATGAAAGAGACTTCAATAGATAAAGGCACGTTCGTTTGCGAATTGCTACAAACAAACCTACATGTGATGTCCAAAGTAATTCATCCAAGACAAAGTAGAGCAAACTTCGTCTATCGTTTATATTAGATAAATACTACACTTAGTCTATTTGGGCAAAAAAAAGCAAAATTCAACTATCACCTTTAACAGACAAATGTGGAATAAAAGAAGAATATCGCACTTCATCTATCCATCAGTTTGACTTCATTTGCATCATCCAAAGTTTGTTTGTTATTTACAACAGACAAAGCATGGGCACGAAGTACTTACTGATAGACAAACCTCTTGGAGGAAATCTTTTTGTATTCCTAGAGCTATAAAGGATCTCATTTTCCACTATGCTTAAATGTCTATTAATTTTCTAGTTAATATAAAAACTTGTGAGTTTATGGTAAGCTCGAGAAAACTACATTGTATAAGTTATTGGTGAGCTCAGGAAAACCATCAAGTTTTCTGGTGATCTTCAAAACCAATGAGTTTCCTAGTAAGCTCGTGAAAAGCAGAAGAGTGCTAAGAGCACTATGTTTATGCCCCCTGGAATGCAAAAGAGTGTTGGGAACACTGTTTACGCCCCCTAGAGCTAGAATCTAAAAGAGTGCTGGGAGTACTATTGTATTTCCATCATATGGGATATAATGGAACCCAAAGCATAATGAGTGTGTGCTCTTAGAAGAGTGGATGTAGGGACGAGGTTCCCAAACATTATAAAAATTATGTTATTTGTGTGTATTTATTTATTTGCTTTATCCTTTATGTACTTAACTATTTTATCATTCATTCTACAACACACCACACACAAGCATGAAAAGAGGAAAATTGTTCAATAGAATTTAAGCAATAAATTTTCATATATCTAATTCAACCCTCCCCTCTAGGGTTAAGCCATATTATGGAACTCTACACTTTCCTTCATTTTTCTTGATCAAATTTCCAAATAGAAATAAAAGCATTGCCACCATTAGCTTGTGTTTGTGAGAATGACAACAATTGTTGTCCTTTTTTCAACTTTTTATGAGGATTACATGAACATTTATCTAAATGCCTTAAAAGCTGATTGGTACCAATTCTACTTGGACACTTAAATTTGATTTTACAATACTTACATATCCCAAAAGCCAACTTCCCTTCTTATTTTAACACCCTATCACAATGATCCCAAACATGTGATTTTGGTACATATTCTTTTTTCCTTTTGCCTTTAGGAGCATGACCTATAAAGGTTACCATGAGATCAATTATGTTTGATTCCATGGTTGGAATTGTAGTTGCATTTAATTCAATCATATATTCTTCTATATTTTGAGCAAACACTAATTCAAAATTTTAACGTAATAAATTTACACAAATAAATAAAAATGATAAAATAAATTTAAAAAGTATATACACGAATTATTAATAGTCAACACAATTCCACTGCAAAACCCC
>JAYJMB010011966.1:82462-96685 GCA_036873735.1 Pouteria campechiana
CCCTAAATATCCACCACAAATCATCATCAACATCCACCATAGAATCATCATCAACATCTACTAATAATAAAACAAAACCAATAATGAAGCAGTATTTAACTATAAAAAATTTAAAAATAAAAATTGAGAAGTTGTCATGTACCTTAAAAATTGAAACAGGTCTGGCTGTTTGGGCTATTTCCATCTGGCACAATGGTGGCAGCAGCAACAACTTATAACAGAGGTAGGCAATAGGGATTGGCAGTAGCTCCCATCAGAGGTTTAGGCTTGTATTAGGGGTTTCTAGACCTTAAGGGTGTAGCAAGGTTGGTAACAATGATCACTAATGAGATTTGGCAATAGCCATAGCAAAGGATGGGTCAATTTAGATTGCTAGAAGTGGTCACCCATGGGATTTGGCAGCAGTCACAATAGGAGTGATAATAGTGAGGAAAAATGATTTGGCTATTTGGCAGGAATGACAATAGTGAGGATGAGTTAATTTGGCTATTTGGGAGAAGAGACAAAGAGGCTCTATGTCTATTTGCAGGAGTGATGGTAGTGAGGATTGAGGAAAGTGAGGAAGAATGGGGAAGAGGAAGAATGACTCTCTCTGTCAGTCCATCTCTCATTCTCTAGTCTAGAAAGGGTGTGTGTGCGATGTGCGACTGTAACAATATATGTCATGTATAATGTATTAGGGTTTAGCTAAATTCAGGCAGGTTTCCTCTTAACCCAAAACTGCTCTAGATTGGAATTCAGGTTGGGTTCAACCCAAATCTATAAATTCAAAACCCATATATTTGTAAAAACCCAAATTTCATGAAGGGCATGAAAGATCATTATATAAATAAATAAATATATATATATATGTAAATTGCATATGAAGTTAATTTGTGTGTTGAGCACCAAAGTATATTAAAAAGAAGCTGAATATGAAACTAGTGTTACTTGTATCCAATTTTTGGCATAGCATTTTGATGATTTAGAAAATGTATTCAACATAAAAGTTGCATCCCCTAAATTTATCTTTCTAACTCATCAATAATCACATTATTTGAATATTTTATAAGGAAGTTATGCCCAATGCACCAAAATTGCTCCTGGTAGATAATTAAGAATGAAATGACATGATTAACTTGATAAATTTAAATTTTTATATATTATTTATGAAAAATAATTTTTGAAAATTTATATAAAAGACCTATTGAGATAAGTATATGCATATAATGTGGAATTTTCAAATTATTTATTGATTTTTATGTAATATTTAAGGTTTAACCATTAAGCCAGTGAGTAATGATCCATAATTTAATCAATGCTTGATATCATGATTAAATGACTTTATATCTAATTAACTGGGGAGATTAATTATACATTTTAATGTATCTTTGAAAGGGATAATGTAACACTTGGGGTGTTAGAATGAGGAAAAACTTTTTGCATTTTAGTACAGTGAGGAACTGAGGTGTTTGAAATTTACTCATGAGCCAATGGGTAGAGTTTGGACCATGAATTCTATAAATTTCAGCATTTTGGGTTATATAAAAACAATAAGAGGGTTATATAAAAATAATAAGAAGAAAAGAACTTAAGTGGTGAAATTGAGCAAAAGCATATTTGTGACATATATGAATGGCCTAAAATAGTCATCATACGTATTGTAATGTGTATGAAATATTAGGTTGAGCATTAGATGCAATTTTAAATGAAAATGACCTATGGAGTTACTTATATTAGAAAATGATCGATAAAAAGAACTGAAAAGGTGATTTTTAATAATTGACCTCAAATGAGGTAGTGAATGGTATGAACATGTTTTATTTCATTTATGTGATGTGTGAGAGGTGATTTTTATAATGTTGGAAGTGTTTTATGTAAATTGGGGCTATGGTGATCTTTCATAAGTGTAAATATTGAATTTGAAAAAGAGATCATGGTGATTGGATTTTGACATAGATAATGGACTAATTTGAAATATTCTTCGAACTTGTAGATCATGAAATTATCTGTCTAATGGAACAAAAATACTCAATTCTGATATCATATGAGGAAGTTATGACTAATACACTAAAAATATTCCAAATGACTAAAAAATAACAAGATGAATGAGATGGGTCAAATTTATTTGATTTTTTGACATGTTTTGATGCTAATTTGGAAAATGTTGTTAATATGAAAGTTATGGCTCTTGAAGTTAACTTTCAATACATCAAAAATTAGGTAATTTGGACATTGTATATAAACTTTATACTCAAATTACTAACACTATATTGGGACAGAATTTTCCTACTGTGGCAAGGCTTCAAAAAACCATTTTTCTGGCATACAGCAAGTTCATGCCGCTACAAGGTTTTCCCCTACTACTGCAAGGCAATTTTCTGCTATGGCAAGACTTGGCAAGGCTTCAAAAAATCATTTTTTTGGCATACAGCAAGATCATGCCGCAGCAAGATAATTTTCTATTGCGACAAGGCAATTCCCTGCCATAGCAAGGCTTCAAATAACTATTTTTTTGGCATACAGTAAGTCCATGCTGTGGCAAAGCTTTCCCCTACAGCAACAAGGGTTTTATGATGCTTCCAAAAAATGTAACTTTTTAAACCCAAAACTCCATTTCGTTTCATCAATTTTCCATTCCGTTTTGCAACTCCCATACCCTAGCTTCACCCTAACCCCATTTTGCCCATTTCCTTGCTATTTCAGCTTGGAAATTTATATGATTGAATGAAGAACTCCTTGATCTTATGGTTAAACCCAAGTTTTCATCATTCCAATGGTAGATGAAGGACATAAATCTCATTTTCTGTAAGTCGAAGGAACGAATGGGAGCTTTGAGCTTGAGTTCTCGTACATGGTTGTCAACCATGTTTGAATTACATGGTAAGTTGCTTATTCCCATCCAAAATTGGATTTTTGGGTTATTAGGTTTTCTATGAACAGAATTTTTTGAGAAAATGTTAGGGTTTTGTTGTTTAAATCATGGGGGGAAATGATGTATTCATGCTTAATGATATTTTAGGGCTTGTTACGCATGAAAAATTATGATTTTGCTTTCTAGGGTTTCATATAAGCAGTGAACAGTGAGTTTTGGATAAAAATTAATGGGTTTTGGATAATAAACTATAGGGGAAACATTTAATTTATGGACTTTGATATTTGGGGTTAGCTTAGCTATGAGGAACCATGATTCATATAAGGGAGGGTTTTACCCCATCTACGAACCATGACATCGGGGGCGGGGGCGGGGGGGAGGGGGTGGAATTCATGAATTGTGTATAATTGTTATGGAAAAAATGAATTATTATTTTATTGTAACAATTTTGAAGGATTTAATCAATGTTGTTTTGATACAAAATATAAATGTAAATTGAACTTGTATGTGTTATATATGCCTATAGGGCCTTGCTAATCATGAAGCATGAGTGGAGGCAAAAGCATGGAACTTGGTTGAGAGCGTTCTTCATTGAAGTAAGTAGGCTTTTCTTTATATGTTTATGTTATTGGATGGGGATATACAATATCTTATTGATTGTATCTGGGCTTGTGTGTTTTTATTGGAGACAGTAGACGTCCCATATTTGATTGAGAATAATGATATCTAGTTTGCTTAGGGATAGTGGATATACCTTGGGTTGAATTAATTATTCTTGGTTTATAACGAAATATGTATGATTTGTTGGGGATAGAATATTCCTTAATGTGGTTAGAATTGAATGTTGTATATGATATGATAGTGAATAATATGATTGCATATGATGTACATGGAATGTTGGATACATGGTAATGTCAAGCATGGATTAGACCTATTTTGGATTTGAATATGTTATATCTGGATTATTCATGACTATTTTCTATTACATGCTTACTTAATGAGTTTGCACGGAACTCACACCTTCTTATTTTATATTTTTAGCTGACAGATCAAGCAATGGAGCCAAGGACAATTTTGTTGACATGATGGAATTGGGATTGGAATCTTGTTGTATGTGTGAAATTGTAATAAATAATTTTAATTATTGTATAATGATAAATGAAGTATGTAAATTATGTGTATAGAATTATAGCGGCATGTCAGATTAGTATTGTGGATGAATTATATGTTAAGTTAGCAGGTTTATTGTTATCATGACTTAACCCAGATCTTGGGCTATGGGATTATAAGTGTATGTATTTTATAAGTTAATTCATTATTTTATTTGGAATCAATGTATATTATAGTGTGTAGCATGCTTGAATAGGTTTGGACAGTCTCACTTTCAGAGGAGGCTTTGTTCGATTTTCTATAGAAAGTATACCATTTACAAAATGGGACCAACCACCCCCACCCTAAAAGTGGGCAAATTTAGGTGAATTATAGTGCAAAATGTTAGGTCGTACCTCGAAAGGCAGGGCGTGGCAAATAATTAAGTAATATGTTGCTTATAATTACTTGGGAAAGATTTATGGCAAAATATATGTTGTATGTATCTGGCATAAAATTACACTGGCGGAGCACCAAAATGGAGCAACACTTAAGTGCTCCATCACCCTCCACTTCTCCCATTTTCGTTGCCCTCTCTCACCCCCTCTCCCATGTCCTTCATAACAACACCTTTATGCCCCCGTTTTACACTGATTTCAGCTTAAAATTACTTGGGATTTCACGTGCTTTGAACATATACGAATTTGAGGAGCTTATCCTTCCATTTGGGATGTGATTAAGATGAAGGAAAATTTGTTTTCTCCATCTTATTGTTGCTTCATGTGGAGAGGAGTGGGGATTTGAAGTGACAGCTTCATTTTTGTAGTGGAATCAAGAGAAATTGAAGAGGATCCATTAGACAATTTGTCAGGATTATTATGTTGTCAAGATTATTATATATGACTTTGATGATTACAAAACTTGCATAATATGAGTGCTTAGACTGTTAACAATACATATTGATGATATGCTTCAAATGTATGCATGATCATAAAAGTTTAAATCATACTAGCATACAATCATCCTAAATATATTGATATTTCTAATGCATTTAATCTTAATTATTATATATGTTGAATTATATGATTTGCACTGTGTTTATTGAGATATCATATTTTGTGCTTGAATGGAAATGAATGTTATCCTTGCTTCACAATATGTGCAAATCACAAGGATAAATATGTTTTGTTAAAATGATATATATTTGAAAACTCACAATGTAGCAAGTGTAGAAAATTTCTAAGTGCAAAACTATGATCAACTGCATCAAACATCTACTACATTCAGAGAAATCAAATTGTCAAAAATATGAAAATCATGGAAGAAGAGGAAGAAAAAAGCAGAGGCTTCAAAAATGAGTTACAAGGAGCTTGCTTTGTTTATAAAATCCAATGAGAAAACTCCATAAACAAATGCAATGATTGAAATAGTTGAGGACGAAGTCATGATCAAAGAGCTTAAACTATGGACTACCTACAAGCCAGAGTTTGTCTGAGACAAAGTCAAAAGAATTAATTCCATCTAGCACTCAGACAAATGTGGAAAAAAAAAAAAGAAACAGTCACCCGGACTATTATGCATAAAGGGAAGAGACTTTGTTTGACCAACAAAGCCAGATGAAAGGATTCATCTAAGGATAAGAAGTTGTTATGACAAAGTAGAAGCAATGTAGCCAGAGTAAAGACAGACAAATCAAAAATGAAGTAAAGAAGAAGTTGCAAAGATAAACTCCATCAATTGCTTGGATAAATCCAGAACAAGAAATTCAACTTTGTCCATCACATCAAAAATTCATTCATAACTTATTACGGACAAAGTACAAGATGAAGTGGAAGCAACACAGTGAGCATAGATGAAGCCGCATATACAAAGTAGCTGCTACAGCAAAGTGAACTGCATTAAATGAATACATTCTTTCACAAATTATAGACAAATCTAAAAACAAAGTTGAAGTAGCACAATAAGCATAGATGAAGCTGCATAGACAAATTGGATGCAACTTACTATAGACAAATCTAGAGATAAAGTGCAAATCCTAAATTGTGAAAGAAAAAGTTCAGAAGAATTTGTTTAAGATAATCTAGTTCAACTTCATCTATACCACCGAAGTTCAACTGTTGCTTTCTATAGGCGAATGTGGAACGAATGAATAATACCTTACTTTGTCTGATCAAGCAAGATAAAGCTGAATTTGTATGTAGACCAGTTTGACTTCGTCTATGCCACCAAGAATTCATCTATTACTTACTAAAGATAAATCATGTTCAAAGGTTCGACTAACAGAAAATTCAATGGAGAATTTGTTCGACACTTATGACAGACAAATTCAGACAGAGAGAGGTCGTGGTTTGTCAAACGTTAATTGAATTATGTGACTTGCATCAAAATAAGATCTTTGCTCATGTACTTTCATTATACAAACTTATCTCAGTCACCACTTCCGTCAATAAGTGACGTTGCGGGTTTTTTAGCTGTGTCAAGTCAAAATGAAAAAAGACATTTTAACAACAGGTCATCTTCCTCTTTGTAAAAGAATGGTGTTGCAGTAGCTCATTACAAATTAGAAGATATGTACCCCAATGATAAAAATCACAACTATCTTCTACATTAAAAGATATTTATGTTCCTGCATCAATCTCAACTTTCTCCTTTACAATAGTCAAGTTTCTGAAGATCCATTTAAGGAGATAAGTTGGAAGATTCAAAGGTGGTGAAGGAAAGCTTTTCAAATGTGCTTAACCTTATGCAAATCCTTTCACCTATGAAAAAGAGGTTAAACCTTTAGTTATCTATTGTTGAGCTTCAACCTTCACATTCTTAATGGTCATTTTATTTACATTATGGGAAGATCCTTTTATATGAATAGAGCTATAAAAGATCTTATACTTCCCTATGCTTCATTGTAACAATTTGTAAAAGTGTATAAGTTTTCTAGTTAATCTAAAAACCAGAGAGTTGTTGGTGATTTCTAAAAAACTATTAAGTTTGTTGATGAGCTTCGAAATCAATGAGTTCCTGATGAGCTCGTGAAAACCAAAACAATGTTGAAAGCACTAGTTTATGCCCCCTGGAGCTAGAATCCAAAAGAGTAATGGGAACACTAATTGCACCCCCTAGAATTGGAATCTATAAGAATGCTAGGAGCACTATGTTTACACCCCATAGAGACAGAATATGCCCCCTAGAGCTAAAATCTAGAATAGTGCTGGGAGCATTGTTGTATTTATATTATATGAGAATAGTGGAACCCAAGGCATATTGAGTGTTTGCTTTTGGAAGAGTGGATGTAGGGATGGGGTTTCCGAACCACTATAAAAATCATATTATTTGTGTATGTCTATTGATTAGCTTTATCCTTCATTTATGTTACTGCTTTATTGTTTATTTTACAACTTACCACTCACAAGCATGAAAAGAGGAAAATGGTTCAATAAGCCTTAAGCAATGAAATTTTATAAACCAAATTCACCCCTTCTCTCTTTGGTTAAGCCATACTAAGGGACTCTATAAGTGGCATTAGAGCGAGCTAGATAAACAATTAATGTCATCCTCTATGTTCCCCAAAGAATACTTCATCTCCTATCTTCCAAGCTTTTGATGGATCAAATTAGTTATAATGGAAAAGAAGATTTCAAATATATCTTATGGCCAAATGATCTTCATCTATGAAAAATCATCTATATTGGCATAAGCGAGGATGAAACTAGAGCAGAACTAAAAATGTTGAAATTTCACTATATACTCTCTACCCTACCATTTGCAAAGATGTCTTAACTTATAAGTTGGTATGAAAAATTTTTAGACAAGCCAAAGACAACTCCCAAGGGGCAAAACACTTCGCAGTCACACACTATTTATGTTACTCTTGAAACTAACTTGAGTGCAGGAGGTCAAGGAAAGAACAAACAAATTCCTAAAAAAGAAGAAGTAAAAGAAAGGCAACTTGGTCTAAAGAAACAAAATGTGGACATGATTTATACCAAGTTCCTTCAAAAAAAAGAGCAAGGGAAAGTGCAGATATGATACTCAAACCCAAAAGTTCTTATTGAATGTGTCATTATCTAAATTTTGAAATTTTACTTGCATATTTTTACTTGTTTACTCTTTTATTACTAAAAAATTCATGTTTAGTCTTTCAATTACTTATTTCTGATTATTCACATGTCTATAGAAACAAATTTATATTTAAAAATTTTTACATTTATATTATTCATTCATTTGTACATCGATGGAAATTAGGAATCAAATTTTGATTGCAAATAACTAATCATACATCTAGACATTGATAAATATTAAAATTTGTGCTTGAAATTGTGTATACATATCTTTATCATTCAAGTGTACAACTTAGGATACATACTAGAATAAATAAAGCTCTAAAAACATAAAATAAAATTTTTAAAGAAAATTAGAAATAAGAAAATAAATAACATTCAAATAATAAATAACTTAAAGATAAGAATACATAAAAGACATAACTAAAAAGTATGTAAAATTGTGAAATAACAAAAACTGAATGGTTATGCTTAAGTTGATCTAACACGTAAAGTAAAATATCATTCATAAAAATGCTAGTTCATATAACTTAATGATTGATTAAAGCAGAATGCTTATCCTGTTTATTCATGAAAACTACTTCCCATTGCTTACTGCGTACTTTTGTGGCTAAAATGACTCTTTACACTGATAAATTGGCAAAACATGTTCATATCTATTTGAGCTTATTAATGAAAACAAAGTGTAAGAATTTCTTAAGTATGTACAGAAAAGCTTGAAATGAGTAAAGAAGAAGAATAAGAACAACAAAAAATCAAAACCTTCTTTTCAGCTCACAAATCCAAGCAAATGGCCCAACAAGTTCCGGATGGAAGAAAAGGATTGAACATATCAAAATTCTACCCTAGACAATATCAAACTTCAGATGCAGCATCAAGAACTTCAAATAGCAAAAGCTAAATGGATAGTTAAGACTGACAACAATACTTATAAGCTCAAATAAAAAAGTTATGAAAGAAAGCACCAAAAAGAGGTTAGTTGTCTAACATGACTGTACATTTCATTGCTACAAACTATAGATGCTTTTGAATAAAATGCATTGGATTAATATGAGTTCATTGCTTTGAGCTAATTCATTTTGGAAAATCTTAATAAACTTTAAATGATTAAACTGTAACATTGCAGTAGTCCTAAGGCATTATCAAGCTAGCTTGGGAAACTTCATAGTTTAAGGTCTCGAATAGGAATTTCATTCCTAGTCATTCCTTCTGTAATAATGTTTAAAGGCTTGATCTCTTAAAAAGAATCAAAATAAAAATAAAAATAAAACTCATAATCATAGCACTCAACATGAAAAGGAAACTAGAAGAGAATTCTTAAGATAATAATAGAAATCCACTTAGCAAAAGAAAATTAACTTTGTATATCGTCTGTTCAACTACTGCTAACTCTTCAATCCTCTGCTAAGCCTCAAATAATTCCTTCTCTAAACCCACAGCTCAACCCATAACATCCACATAAGCTATACAATGGGTAGTCAAAAGAAAATCTAAACAAACATTTGCCTTCTTAGCATATCTCAATTCTTTCTTCAAATGCTTCAATTGTTTTTTTAAAAGGCAAATCTGGTTATTTCCCTCAACCCTACCCTTCTCCATCTTTGACCACCTCTCAACTTTGTATATTGTCTGTTCAACTAAATGTCATCTAATATAAACAAAGCAGAGAATACATAGGATCACAACCAATTCCCAAGAGACGCATTAATTCTATGGCTTAAATCTCAATAATTGTCTTCTTAGTAGAAACAATAAGAGAGACACAATGGCAGCAGAAACATGAAATAAATCCATGTATAATAGAGACCCAAAAAGGACCCAATAGGATCATGTATTTTCACTATAATGCTTTTCATTTCTTGCATTAAAATATCATATTAGGCTTCTCTATATAAATTATGATTTTGATGAATAAACATGCTGTTTGCATCCTTCTAATCACATTAACATTTGAATTAATATAAGAATGCACTGATGAAACATAAAACATAATTCAACATAACAAGCATAAAACTTCATAAAGAATAAGGAGACTGGAAACCTATGAGAATAGAACTTTTAATATAAATAGTCATAATATTACATCTGAAGGTTCAAATCTTTAAAAAAAATAAAAGGAAATAAAACTGCTGATTCGGCCAAAATACCAACAACCATCTCCAATTCATCAATCTTTTAATAAGCTTTGGCCAACTCTGTCTCCAAGTTTTTGATGTGATCCATGACTTCCATGTAAGCCACAGAGTTCCTGGCTTAGAGAAGTTCCAAATGAGCAGTATTACCCTTGTTATAAAACAAATCTTCCTTTAATTGTTTGATTCTATCATGAAGAAACTAAATTTTTTCTACAGTCTTGAAATTTGCATTGTCATCTTTAGCCTAAACCTCTTTCAAAGAAGAACTTGACGATGCCATGACTTTTCTAATGTTTGCTAAAATGTCATCTTGTTTTTAATCTTTGATAAATGACAGAGAATACAAAGTGTCTCTCCACTTCTCAAGCAACCTATTGACTCTGTCATTAAATTTTCTAACCATCTCTCTTGATAATAATGACAGTTAGCTAAAATAAAAGATAAGTAGATGCACATTAAAAATAAGGACACAACATTGAACCCATCAAACTAGAATCATGCATTGTCATATCATGATGTATCTATTTACCTTGAGAAATAAGATGGATGAAATATGATGGTATCCTTCGAAAGAGAATTATGATTTTGATTGATATATAATTGAAAACTTCTTACTTATTCAGTTTCAAATGTTTGAATGTTGCCCTTCATATGAATATGCTCTTTACGTTGATAAAAATTAATCCCATGTGATGAATATGCAATGCTTTATATGGGATAGAAGGGAAGAATGGGGAAGTGAATGTCGAATCATACTTAGGACTCAGCACAATACTTCAAGGAAACTAACAACGAGTATAAACTAAGGGGGAGAGAGAATGGTATGATAATGTGTCAGACTTGTGAGAGACAAAGGGAGAAAAGAACTTAGCATAATAGGATCAGTGATATATTTGCTAAACCTTTTTCATTCTGACAAAAAGTTTGAGAGAAATGTGAGAGACTTGTGTAAACAAAAAGGGGAGAGTGATAAAAGGGTTGAACCCCATAGGATTATATAAGTCAACTATTTAGGGGGAAATTATAATTTTAATCACAAGTCTTCAAAATTTTATCATCATAAAAAAGGGGGATTATTAAGATTATTGTATTCTCAAGATTATTATATATAATTTTGATGATAACAAAACTTATATAATATGAGTGCTTAAACTGTTAACAATACATATTCAAAATATACTTAAAGGGTATGCATGATCATAAAAGTTTAAATCATAATAGCATACAATTATCTTTAATATATTGATATTTCTAATGCATTTAATCTTGATTATTATATATGTTGAATTATATGATTCACACCATGTTTTATTGAGATATCATATTATGTACTTGAATGAAAATGAATGTTATCCTTGCTCCACAATATGTGCAAATCATAAGAATAAATTTATTGTGTTAAAATGATATATATTTGAAAACTAACAATGCAACAAGTGCAGAAAGTTTCTAAGTACAAAACTATGATCAACGACATCAAACATCTGCTACATTTGGAGAAATCAAATTGCTAAAAATATGAAGATCGCGGAAGAAGAGGAAGAAGAAAAAAGAGACTATAAAGATGAGCTACAAGGAGCTTGCTTTGTTTGTAAAATCTAATAAGAAAACTTCACAAACAAAGTTTGTCTCAGACAAAGTAAGAATAAGTAATTTCATCAAGCACTCAGACAAATGTGGAAAGAAGAAAGACAGAAATGGTAGCCCAGACAATTGTGCACAAAGGGTAGAGACTTTTTCTAACAAAAAAGCTAGGTGAAAGGATTCTTCTGAGGATAAGAAAATGTAAAGACAAAGTAGAAGCAATATCACCTGAGTAGAGACAGACAAATCAAGAATAAAGTAAGTAAGAAGTTGCAAAGACAAACTCCATTAGATTCTTGGACAAATGTAGAACAAGAAATTCAACTTTGTATGTGGTACCAAGAATTCATTTGTTAATTACTAAAGACAACTCACATTATTTGACTAATAGACAGTTCAAGGGAGAATTTGTCTAATACTTATGACAGATAAATGCAGACAGAGAGAGGTCATAATTTGTCTAAGGTTAATTGAATTATGTGACTTACATTAAAATAACATCTATGCTCATATGCTTTCAGCGCACAGACTTATCTTAGTTACCACTTCCAGCAATAAGCGGCACTATAGGTTTTCTAGTTGTGTCAAGTCAAAATGAGAAAAGACATTTCAACAATAGCTCATCTTCCTCTCTGTAAAAAATGACATTGATGCAGCTCGAGACAAATCAGAAGGCATGCACCTCAATGATAGAAATCATAACGGTCTTCTATATTCAAAGTTGCTCTCATTCCTACATCAATCCTAATCTTTTCCTCTATAAAGGTCAAGTTTCTAAAGATCTATTTTAAGAGATAAGTTGGAAGATTTAGACATAGTGAAAGGAAGTTTTTCAAATGTTCTTAACCTTATGTAAATCCTTTCAACCATAGCCGGGAGGTTAAACCTTCAGTTATCTTTTCTTGAGCTTCAACCATCCTATTCTTAATGGTCATTTTATTTATATTATGGGAAGATCCTTTTTTATAACTAGAGGTGTAAAAGATCTCATCTTCCCCTATGCTTCACTATAACACTTTATAAAAGTTTATAAGTTTTTTGGTTAATTTGAAAACTAGAGAGTTTTTTATGATCTCTAGAAAACCATCAAGTTTGTTGCAGAGCTTCAAAACTAATGAGTTTCCTGTTAAGCTTGTGAAAACCATAAGAGTGCTAGGAGCACTAGTTTATGCCTCCTAGAGATAAAATCTAGAAGAGTATTAGGAACACTAGTTATATCCCCTAAAGATGGAATCTAGAAGAGTTCTGGGAGCATTGTGTTTAGACCCCAAGAGCTGAAATCTAGAAGAGTGCTGGGAGCACTGTGTTTATGCCCCTTAGAGCTAAAATTTAGAAGAGTATTGGGAGCATTATTGTATTTCCATTATATTGGATATAATGGAACCCAAGGCATAATGAGTGTATGCTCTTGGAAGAGTGGATGTAAAGACGAGGTTCCTAAACTATTATAAAAATTATATTATTTGTGTGTTTGTTAATTAGGTTTATCCTTAGTGCACATTACTACTTTATTATTTATTTTACAACTCACCACACACAAGCACAAAAAGAGGAAAATGGTTCAATAGGGATTAAACAATGAATTTTCATTAACCTAATCCACTCTTTCCCTCTTGGGTTAAGCCATACTATAGAACTCTATAAGTGGTATCAGAGCTGGCTAGATAAACAATTCTAGTGATTCGTTAGACTAAACCAACAATGTCATACTTCTTATTCCCCAAAGAATACTCCATCTCTCATCTTCCAAACTTTTGATGGATCAAATTAGATATAATGGAAAAGGAGATTGGAAACATTTGTTATGGCCAAACGATCTTCATCTATGAAAAATCATCTATTTTAGCAAAGCGAGGATAAATTAAGAGCAAAACTGAAAATGTTAAAATTTCACTATATGCTCTTTGCCCCACCATTTGTAAAGATGTCTTAACTTATAAGTTGGTATGAGAAATCTTTAGACAAGCCAAAGATAACTCCCAAGGGGCAAAACACTTTGCAGTCACATATTATTCATGTTACTATTGAGACTAACTTGAGTGTAGGAGGTCAAGAAAAGAAAAAACAAATTCCTAAAGAAGAAGAAGAAGTAAAAGAAAGGTGACTTGGTCTAAAAAAACAAAATGATGACATGATGAAATACCAAGTTCCTTCGAAATAAAGAGGAAAGAAAAGTGCAAGTATGATACTCAACCCCAAAAGTTCTTATTAAATGTGTCATTTTCTAAATTTTGAAAATTTACTTGAGTATTTCTGCTTGTTCACTCTCTTATTACTAAAAAAATCATGTTTAGTCTTTTAATCACTTATTTTTTATTATTCACATGCTTGTAGAAACAAATTTATATTTAAAAATTTTTACATTTCCATTATTCATTCATTTATACATCAATGGAAATTAGGAATCATATTTTGATTGTGAATACCTGATCATACATCTAGACATTGATAAATATTAGAATTCATGCTTGAATTTTTGTATACATATCTTTATCATTCAAGTGTA
>JAYJMB010011967.1:0-47981 GCA_036873735.1 Pouteria campechiana
GTGTTCTAGTTTTGCAGGATTAAGAAGGGAAGATCTTGAAAGCTACATCAGCATTCCGTTTGGGGACAACCCAAACACTTACCATAAATTTATTCGAATTACTTTGATAGCACCAAGTTAAAAGAAGGTAGACTAAACAAGAATGGTTCACGCGTTAAAAGAAAAAAAAAAAAAAACCACTTCAACCTGGACCATCCACTATTCATGGTTCACATTCCTTTTGCCCGGTACCCTCCATTCCGTACGAGAATCCTCTTTCTCTCTCTCTTCTTTCTGTCAGACATCTCTCTCTCTCTCTGTTGGGTCAAAAACTCAGAATGCCATATTTTCTTATCGCATGGGCCCAGCCTGCCATTTATTCTCTCTTGCTGTCATAGGATCATAGATAACATCCGTTGCTGGAGGGTACAGAGCGCCAGATTAAAGAAAGGCGGCTGTGACCGAGAGCCTCAGAAGTTGAACGCGCCAGCCAGTTGGGTTGTAGTACAACGGACAAGGGCTGTGCACATGGATGCCGCATTCGCTTCATTATTCCATCACCGTCTACCCTGCCAAACACAACAAAAATAAAATTTTCGTAATTTTCAATGTTGGATCGTGGTGGGCGTCGGTGATGGTTGCTGCAGATGAATGGCTGACTACGTCGCATCTTCCACGCAGATTAACTTGTAAAATCAATGGCTGCTCCAATGAATGGCTCGAAACTTCGACACTAATCCAGTGATGATTTTATAGCCTTGATCTTTAGATATGAATGATTCAATGCAGACGTCTTGATGGTGTAACTCGGCTGGGAGTTAGTACCCGTCCCTCTGTAGATCTAATTACCATTGATTCTGACGTCAATATAAAATTTTATCTTTTCAATATCTTTGAACGTTGAGTGATGATTTTATAGCCTTGATCTTTAGATATGAATGATTCAATGCAGACGTCTTGATGGTGTAACTCGGCTGGGAGTTAGTACCCGTCCCTCTGTAGATCTAATTACCATTGATTCTGACGTCAATATAAAATTTTATCTTTTCAATATCTTTGAACGTTGAATGATAAAAGTCCGATATAAAAAATGGTGGAAGCTATTTTGGCATGTGGACACCGAAACCAGTCCCAGATAAGCAGCGTACCCGTCCGAGGATCCCGTGTGATCTCCGCAGGATCTGAAACATGCTCGTGCTTTGCTTGCGTATGGCGGCAGGCTTTGACGCTCACCCGGACTAGGATCGTTCCTAGTTGCACATGGAAATACTGATATTTAACCATTTAATTTAGATTATATATAATATAAGTCATTCTTGCAACTTAAAATCTCAATTATCTCATTCTTAGCTCCTATTTATAATGCATTATTAAGAAAATCCTTCATTTATTTGATGGACAACGGATTCATAGAGATTTTTTTTACAACTTTTTCATCTTGTTCTAACAGGAATGGTTGGATGAAATCCAATCTAATAATTATAGTTGACAATTCCTTTTTAATTATAAATATAAAACTTAGTGGTAAGAGTGTCTAGGGGTCACAAAATTGTTACAATTCGACAATATGTATCTTTAAGTAATTTTAATATTTTTACACAAACTCTTATAATTATCAAAATTTGCAGGGTATACAAGCATGTGATCAAAATAATTTTAAATACTTTAGTTAAATAAACAGTGCTAAGTACAATAGTTGCATGTGATCTCATTCAATTACTTTGATTCACCCAATGAAAAGAGTTCATGAAAATTTCTTCATAACTAGTCTTATTTTGAAGTCTTACTGTGGTTCATGTTTTGTGGGGATGGAACAGCTAGCAAGTCACTTTTATAATGTGAATTTTGTTTTTTTTTTTTATTACTAAACTTTAGAAGTTGCCACATTTCTAGCCTGGTCATGAGCACGTGTATCTGCGTGGGTTGGTCTACATTATTACTAGGTCTGCAGAAAATTAAAAAATACTGCTGCAGATTGGAGAAGAAGACATAAAACTGGAAAACATGACAACTTGTGTTGATGTACGTCAAGGCTCTCTGTTTCTCCGATTCAATTTCACCTTTTTTAAACTTCTCATTCAGGGTTAGTTTAAATAAAGTGTATTTCGAAGAGGAGTATATTAGAAAAGTAGAAGAGGAATGACAAAGTAGTATAGAATTATTCATGAAAAGTAAGATAAATAATTAAAAATGTACCAATATAGAAATTATTGAAAATACGTATAATAATAAAAAATGTATGGTTATTATGGTAGTTAAGATATTACATCTACGGTAAAGCATGCGTTAAAAAGAATGTACTGCTAATGTACTTACATTGCTAATTCATTCAAACAAAGGCTCATACATATCTCTTCGTTTCATTCTTAATATGGCCTTTCTTTTCCTCTGAACATTCTTCCTAAGAACACATCTATGGGAGAATACTGGTAACTCTATAATATTATCTTTTTAGTTATCTTTGAAAAGATTCATCTTTTGTATGCCAAAATTTTATTTGTTTTGAAATTTAATCTGTCATCAACTAAAATCAAAATCGATAACATCTTGAAGTCCTAGGTCTAACTCCTAAAGTAAGTATTTTTAAACATAATTAAAGAGAATAAATACTAAGTTGATGTGCATTCAGAAATAATGTTCCATAAGAAAGACTAAAGGCAGAGATCTTAAGTATGCATCAATAACATTATTCATTTTATTCATTCCTTTATTTGAATTTGTAAGTTATGGACATCACATTTTTCTTTTATTGATTTTGATATCTTAATTATTAAATTAAAATATTTATAAAAATATGCTTTTCTGTCTAGTTGAATTAGGAATCAAGATCCAAGTGTTTCAAACCAATCTTTGAGTTTTCTACTCATGTGCTGCAATTTAATTAGAATTATGGAGAAGGTTTGTGTTTAGACAAGCATAGTAGAGAGTCTAGTAGAAAATGTATTATAGAACGGTTTTGGGTTTGGATAAGTAGAACGGAGTCCGGTAAGAAATGTATTATGTAAGCGTTTTGAGTTTGTACAAGTATATTGCAGAGTCAAGTAGGAAATTTATTATAGAAGGGTTTCGAGTTTGTACAAGTATGATGGAGATTTTAGCAGGACATGAATTATAGAAGAGAATATAATATAAGACATATAAAATAACATTAAGAATATATTATAGCAAAAGATAAAATAAAATAATGTAATAGCTATTTGAAAAAGTTCGCTAATTTTTTTAAATATAAAAAATTAATAATTGAAAATTTAGATACGTGTGTTTTGGGAATATGGAAGGTTAATAATTAAGAAATAAAAAAATTATGAAGAAATATTTACCTTATTTTGATTGATCAAAAAGAAAATTATGTGTAAAAAAATAAAGGATTTATGGAGAAATATTTACCTTATTTTGATTGATCTAAAAGAAAATGATGTGTAAAAAAATGTGTATTAAGGGGAAGTTTAAAGATGACACATTCATACCTCCCTCTAGAGAGCTTCTTGAATGGTCATTTCAGAGGATGTGAGCTTGAAGTGCTTAGAATTTAGCGTTTTTGAATCCTCTCACAATGTAATAGGTGATATTAACTTTTATTAGATCCAATCCATCTTCTCACAATGAAAATTTCCAAAATCACCCATTCAAATGAAATCCATCCATGTAAGTAATCAGGCCCAAAAATAAACAACCGAATACCATGTAAAACTCACTGTTCTCGAAAATAGCAAACTTCATTAAGTGCACGCAATTTTTATGCTTTTAGTATGTTTTCATTTTTATTCTTTTAAATCTTCAAAATAAGCTATTAATTGATGGGAAATTGAATTAATGTATTATAAGTTTGGTCAATCATCAAAATAAAAACTTGATTCCAACATTTATAATACTTTTATTTTTTTCTATTTTATTATTTATACTTTTAAAAGCTTATTCATTTTATCTTTATTTGCTTTATAATTAATATTATGTTGCATCATCACTTACCTTTTTAGCCTCATTTTGTTTTATAATTTTTCTCTGCTTTTATGTTTCCTTGGCTTCGAATCAAAGAGGGCATTTAGCATGTCATTTGAGTTGTTCCCCAATTGAATGCTGATGTGGCTCCTGAATGAATACCGCGAAGGATCCTAAAAGGCTGAACAAAGGTTAGGGGATGCTGAGGGTGTTTCCGGTGTAAACATTCGGATGCTTAAGTCAATAAATAGGAGTCCTTTTAGAGAGTATAGGTAGTAGTAAGAGTTTGTGTTTTAGGGGTACATACTTTGGTGTATTTATAGTTGAGCATAAATGAGTAGCCGAGGGGCGTACATAGCCTATACGTAAGAGGGATGTTGAATTATTCTCAGAGAAGGACTTTAGGAAAATACATATCCACAGTCTTATGCCAATTAGACTGCATAGAGAGGTATCCCATTTACTTATGGATCTGATGTGACATAGTGTTAACTGGATATTGGGTATTCGTGTTAAAGGTCCCTAACATCAGCCCCCCCTCAGGAAGACATAAAGTGTTCTTTGGACTCTTCGTCTTTAGAGTTGATGAGTTAATTCCAAGGGGATTGTTATTGATGAGAACGTGGTGTTAATTTCTTAGTAACTATCATCATTTTTAGGAGCACTTATGGGGAGCATGCAACATCTTGGAAATACACCTCTTAACTCTTCGACTTCCTCGTCTTGGCTTCTATAAATGAGAATTTTGTCTTTATTTTTTCATATCGTTAGAAATCTAGCCAATTATGGATCCTATTAACCCACCTATCAAAGAGTTTCCACTTGTCGAGCAAGTTTAGTATGAGGAAATTAACCCAGGAAGCGCGAGCACTAATCTCTGGTCGACCGAGTGAATCGATTTTCTTTATGAAGAAATCCAGCGGCTGGAGGCAAGATTAAAATATGTTAAGAGATCACTTTGAATTGTTGATTAGTGTTTGACAGAATGTGCCATTGGTTATATGCAATCCTTGGATCACATCCGATCCTTGGAAGAGGAATTGCTTGTTGCCTATGCGAAGATGGAGAAGCTGGAATCAGTTGTGGGTGCTCTGGTTGATTAGATTTTCTTACTTCATAACAAAGTAATAATCTTTCTGCCATTTTGCAATAAAAAAATGTTAGTTTGCTAGAGAAAAGGTTTGGATGTAACTTTTTCTTTTCTTAAAGCACCTGGTCATTTCCATGCATCTCTTTCGCCTTTAACGAATTTGTTGATACACTTTGAGAATACTACAATGGATCCACTAGTACCGGGATACTGACTTGGCTTCTAATGCTTCTGCTTGACCTTTTTTGTTCCATCCATCTTGCCAATTCCGCTAGAAAGCTAAAAATGGATCCGATGGTTAGTTGTTTTCTTTCATGAAGGTCATTTTTGTGCAGGATCTTTCCTTGTCTCGAACCTTGACATTGATTTCCTTGTCTCGAACCTTGACTTCGATCATTCTATGGCAACTTTTCCCATACAAACATAACCTTTTAGTCATTTTCATTCACCATGTGTGAAGGGTTTAAATTTGATGAGACCTAAAAAATGGTCGGTTTCCATTTTTCACGAAGCCCTAGGCGGTCAAATCTCTGGTTTTGCTCAAAACCCTAGACGATTATTTTGAGAGACATCCTTAAGACGTCGTCGTGGATATGGGTAATCATTTCCCATTTTTTGTCTTTTTCTTGGTTCTTTCGAGTTGCTACTGTTTCTTAACCTCTCGTGGTAACTGTCTGTGTCTTTCATTTTCATTTTTGTTGGTCTATCTTCCTCATGGTTGTCGAGAGATCTCACTTGCGTATATCGAATGATGTTGTGGAGGCATTTCAGCTTTAACCTTCCCTGAGGCTATGAGTTAGGTGTTTCTAGAGCCTGCTGCCCTACCATGATACTCATGTCAAGATTTAATCCCCATTTCTCTAGGATCTCTCTAGGTTGGTTTTCATTTGAACTAAACCCATTTCAACTCCACTCTTTTACTTGGCTAAAAAATTTCTCTAGGGCAGTTGGTTCCTAACAACTGGCGTTATGTATTGTCACTCTACTGCTGGATTCACCACCTCCAGGAGATTCCAATCTTTACCTTGAGTAAGGCTCCTCATTCGCCTGACTACTTATATCTTGCCCCCCATACCCCTTGGCAAAAACTATTTAGGCAAACTATTAACCGAGATGCTGAATGGAAAAGTCATTGGGCTTAGGTTAAGGTTATGGGGGTTTCCCCTTTTTCGTCGGTTTAGACCACTAGTCTGGATTGCCTATGATCTATGATCTCTCCCTTGGAACATCACAACTTGTATATTCTAATGTATAGGTTAATGTTCATAGGCAGGTTATCGATGGACACTATATCTTCCGCTGATCATTGTCGCTAGGTGGATTTTTTGTATGGCTTCCCAGGTTAAGAGGTTATTACTCCTGATCCTCTTCCTTCTTTATCTATTTTGTTTTCTGATTTGATCTCTACAATAGAACAAGAGCAAGATCTTTTCCCTTACATCCATGTTGGTCCTTGCGAGGCAAGGGCTTCTAATCATGCTAGCCCATCCAATTTTGTTGAACCGGCTACTCCTCCACGATAGAGGATTCGGAAAGTCACCCAAAAGTGGCAGTCCCGCGCTTTCACTAATTCTCCTTCCTATTTTCCTCCTCCTAGCTCTGATAAGGAGCAGCTACTAGTTCTAGACCCTAAACCAGAATTGACCGGGGTTGTGAGGTCTCGTGAAGCCAATCCTTTCGTCCTTTCCTCTAACGAGAGCACCTTGCAAACTTCTACATCTAGCTCCTCATCCGGATCTGATCAAGATAACAAGGTGGGTCTGCATCTATCTCCTAGTTCTAAAACCACCATTGGTGAGTAGATCCATTCATGGGGGCATGTTGATAATCTTTTTGGAGGGTTAGTGCATTCTTCTGCCTCTGTTCTTCTTTCTTTTGTTTTCTCTTTAGCTCTAAATTCCTCATCTATACTCTCTTGTTCGGTTAGTTCTGTTATGTCTTCTATTACCCCCTCTCTTTTGGCTGCCTCCTCCCCTTTTGTTTCTCTTGCTTCCTCCGGCTCCAAGCCGGTGATTGATACTACTCTAGTGGCATGTTCTAAGCCAACTACACTAGGGAGTTCTGTGGAGGCGGTGGTAGAGGGAATATCAGAGATCCAAAGGAGGTCGATAGTTGGGGCACTGACGGATAGTGTGGTGGTTGTAAAGGCATCCTCTTTAGTTGTTACTACCTCTTGTTCCAATTCTGCTTTTGCTAGTCTGTTGCTCCCTTTCCCACTCTCTCTTTTTTTTTAATATGCTAACTTCTTCTCCTCAACTTTGTTATAGGTTTGTTTTCCTCTAATAAGTTGGCGGGTATTCTAAAGCCTCCATACTCTGGCCTTAGCTTGGCTCCTTCATAGTGAGGCTTCAAGTTCAAGTGGATGAATGTTTGCCCCTGGTTCTGCCTCTTCGAGTGGAGTTGTTGCCCTAGTTAGTCTAGGCTCGTCTTGACCCTGCACTCCTTTCAGCTTTGTTCATAGGGAGGCAACCCAATTACTTCCCTTTTGGAGTGTCTAAACAAGGTGGTGATTTTTGTGACCAGACTTTCTTATTCTATGGACCACTCCTTGGCCTTTAAGATGCCTTGGGATGACCTAGTAGTGGAATCTGCCTTGGAGTTTGTATGGAGCTCAATCACAAGATAGAATTTCATTGATCGGATGAGGCCATGCATGCAATATCTTGCCAATGTCTGGGAATAGCAGCATATTGAGTCAGAGTGTCTGGAGGAGGCGGAGGAGGAGCTGGATTAGTGACGGAGCAGTTGTTCTTCTTCAACAATTCAAAATGAGCAGGACCGTGCACTTGCCGAACTCACTACTCTTAAAGCAAAGTTGAAAGAGGAGTAGAAGCGCTTTCGAGAGTTGAAAGAGATTGCTTCAACCCTCAAGACCAGGGAGGATGATTTGGTTAAAGAGTGGTATTCTGCAGAGGTGTTTTTGGAAGGAGGCAAAGGAAGCTCTCGCTAAGGCGAAGGCTGACCGTGTTGCCGTTGTTGCTAACGTAGATTCTGAGGTGGAGTAGTTGGCTCAGTTGGAGGTGGAAGCTATCAGAAGGGAAGAGGTGTTGCGCTAGAAAATTAGCGATCTAGAGGGCATGGAGGTGACTTTTTAGAGGGAGGCCAATTTGCTAAAGGTGGAGCAAAATGCTAAGCTCTCTTGGGTTCATCAACTATGCCTAGAGCAACTAGCTACAGAACCTGAGTGCCAAGAGATATTGCTCTAGCAAGTGGTTGAATATTTTATTCAAGCCTTTAATTCCTATAAGAAGAAGATATCTAGGAAATTTGTAGAACATACCTAGATAATATTCAACCAAACGGGGAAGATTTGTAATTGTCAAACTTGTGTGAGATGAAAAGATATGTTTTCCTTACAATCTGATTTTTTTGATATGTGTGAAAGACTTGCTAATTTTTTTTTGGGTAGTTGATTTTTGAATGCTTTTGTGGAACTATCCTATGTTTTGGCAAACTCTTTGATCTCATGTTTTGGGATGGTGATGGTCCGCAGATCTCTATTTAGGTGCGCTTTTAGGTTGGGCATATTGCAAAACCGGGATAACTTCGCGGCCCCTATTCAGGTGCGCTCTTCAATTCTGTTCTGTGGAATCAAGATACTGAGTGATTTCAAGGAATGTGTCCTTTGGTCTCTTTCGAGGTAAGCCTGGTCTCTTTCGAGGTAAGCCTGCTAGCACCTCTTTATGTCTTATTCAAAATTCATGATAGAATAGTGATATAGCTTATTAAGAAAGAGTCTTTTCAAACACTTGCCAAAGAATATGTTCATTGCTTTATTTAATTACCATACAATGAAGTTAGAAAATAGAAATGAAATTACTTAGAAAATAGAAATGAAATTACTAATAGTACATCCTTAGATGTTTGATATTCTAAGTCCATAGAATGTTTCTTCCATTCAACTTTTGCAGACAATAGGCTCAATTTTCCGACACCCCTCTAACTTTGTAGGGACTTTTCTAGGAGCGAGCAAGTTTTGCCTTCATGTGGGTGGGGTTGCTAACAGATGCCTCTCATAGGACCAAGTCTCCCTCTTTGAAGCATCTTGCCTTAACCTTTCATTTGTAGTACTGCCTGACCAAGGCATAGTGCCTTGCCATATTAGCTTGGGCGTTGATTTTTGCTTCTTCTAGTAGGTCCAGTTTTGTTTCCAGTGCTTCTTTCTTTTCCTTGTGGTTGAAGTTTTTTGATTAGGTGGTGGGGATTTTCAGTTCTATGAGGATTATCGCCTTAGATCCATAGGTCAGCATGAAGGGTGTTTCACATGTGGACTTTTTCGGTGTTGTCCTTAGTACTTAGAGTACTTTCAAAAACTCTTAGTACCAGCTTTTTTCAAATCCTTCCATCTTTTTATTCAGTCCTATTACAATGCTTTTATTCATAGCTTCTGTTAGCCCATTAGTTTGCAGGTGTGCTATTGAGAAAAGCTTTTGGTAGATCCCATGAGAAGCATAAAATATTTTGAATGGTTTACTTTCGAATTGGGTTCCATTGTCGGTGACAAGGATTCTTGGACCCTAAAACAACATATTATATTCCCCATAAGGAAGTTTTAAGCTTGCTCTATAAAGATAAATTTAGTGGCTTTGGCTTCTGCCCATTTAGTGAAATATTCTACAATGACGAATATGTATTTTTCCTCCCTACTGCTGGTAGGAAGAGACCAAGGATGTCCATCCCCCATTAGTAGAATGGCTATGGGCTACTGATGGTTGACAGGCTGGTTGCTGGGAGTTGGGGAATGGTGGTGTGCTTTTGACACTTGTCACATTTTTTGACATGTTCTTTTAAGTCTGTCGCCATGGTGGGCTAGCAGTATCCCTGCCTTACTGTCTTGAATGTGAGGGCTTTTTCACTTATGTGGTTTGAGCATTCCCCATCATGTATTTGTTTCAGAAATTTTTTCCTTCCCTTTCTATCACGCATCCAAGATATGGGTGTGAATGTCCTCTATTGTATAGCTTATCATCCAAGTAAATGAAATTGGTTGTGAATCACACTAGCCTTCTCTCTTCTAGCGGATCAACTGGTTTCTCTACTCTTTTCAAATATACATGGATGAGACCCATCCAAGAAGGTTCATGTTCTTTTATCACCATTTGCTCGGCTTTGGGGACACTAGGTGTTGCTAGATATTCTATCAGGACTATTCTTTGTGTAAGGAAGAATGATGTTATAGCCAGTTTTGACAATCTATTGGCTTACCCATTTTCTTCCTTTGGTATCTGTGTGATAGTTTTTTTGCTAAATTAATTCCATCATTGCTCTAGTTTTTGATAGGTATTGCTTCATGAGCAGCTCTTTAGCTCTGTATTTCCCTGACAGCTACTTTACGACCAATTGGGAGTCAGTGTGGATGACCAAGTAATCAATTTTTAGCCTTTGGGCAATCCTAAGCCCTATTAACAGATAGGGGTGCAACTCGAGCTCAGTAAATTCGGGTTCCCCTCAACCTTAATCCTAACCATATTTGTTAAACCTCAACCCTAACCCTATTTTTAAAAATTGAGTTTAGGTTGAGTTTCGGGTTGATGAAAGAACTTGGGTGTGTGATTCTATGGATGTTCATGTGATGAGAATGACCGGGAAGGGATATGTACTTGGATCAGGTGGCATTTGATGCATGTGTCTAAGTTGACTGAAATTGAATGATGATGCCTAAATGCATAAAAATTAGTAAATATCTAACAAGAAAGCTATCAAGCTCATTTACCAATAATTGCTTTTGCAGTATTCTAGGCATGAGTTCTACTAGAGGCTAACGTAATGGGAAGTCTACAAAATGAAGAGATTATGGAGAATATACCATTTTCTATATCTAGGTTATACACCATCTACTCTATGAAGAATTCAAATGGCATAGATTGCTATGGATTTTCAAACAATTCATTGGAAGTAATCCATCACATCCATTTCTGACTAATTGGTAATATATATGATTGGTGAAACATCATTCAAATTAATTATCATTCAACAGAAATTTCACATTCATAACTGTTCATTAATAGTTGTTCACATTCATATAGGAAATGCACTTCAGTTAGCTGATAAACAAATAAAAATTATAAAGAAAAAACTCACATTTAATTAGGTAATCAAGTTGTTTGTAGATCAGGCACTCATCACAATCAAGTCAGCAAGTTTCATACCTTGACTTTTCCTGCCCAGCATGGTCCCAAATCGGATACAATAACATGAATCCCATTTCCTTGCCAACGTTTCATAAACTATACCTTTTAGGCTTTTTGAAAATTAGCAATGCTTCTAGTGTTCAATTCAAATTCTCCAACTAGTAGCATAAACATGTTTGAGACAATAAGAATGAATGAGAAACTCATCACAAAAGGAATTTAGTTCTTAGGTTTATGTATAAATTGCTATATATGTATTTTTAATTTTTTTATTAACATACAATTTAGGTTCATGTTGACCACAATCCAAGTTGGATAGCTTCTAAATCGAACTCAAGGTGGGAAAAACACGGTATGAGCACTGGTTGAATTCAGGTTTGGGTTGAACCCAACTCAAGTTTCACCCCTACTAACAGAGCTTCATACTCGACTCCATTATTAGTAATAGGAAGTTGAACAGTAGTGTGTATTCAATTCAGTTCCCTTCTGGACTTTCCAAGATGAGTCTGGAGCCAAAGCCCTCTCTGGTTGACGAACCATCCACATGCAAACTCCACATTGCGTCTAGCTTGAGTGGTGGATCCGTGGTTGTGCTTTTGTTTTGCAGATCCATTGGAGGTAGGAACTGTGTTAACGGATTTGCTGTGAGTTTAGTTGTCAACTTTGGATCCTTAACCACTAGGGAAGTTTCTTTCTAATTTGGCTCTTTCGCTTAGTTGGTGCATTCAACGATAAAATCAATCATGATCTGTCCTTTTATGGACACTCCAGGTAAGAATTCAATGTCAAATTTTCTGAGTTTTACAGACCATTTGACCAAGCAGTCAGATAGTTCTATCTTCTAAAGGAGCTGTATGAGTGGCTGATCTATATAAACTTAGATCGAATGCCCTTGAAAATATAGTCTAAGCCTCCTCGCTGTAATTAACAGAGCATGTGCAATTTTTTTGATGTTGGGGTATCTCATCTTTATGCCTCTCAAGATCCTGTTGATATAATATACTATTTTTTTATGTTAATCCTATTCCCTGAATATGGTCATTGCTATTATCTTAAGCCTAACTACTAGGTAAAGAAATAAGGTTTCCCCCCTCTTCAAGGCACTCAGCAGGGATAGAGCAGCGAGGTATAATTTGAGCTTTTCAAAGGCATTCTGGATCTCTAGGTTGACTTCTTTGTTATTCGGATTTGTTGTTATCTCCTTGCGAAGGGCTTTGAAGAACGGGAGACTCCTTTTCATAGATTTAAACAAAAATCTATTGAGTGCTGCTAGCCTCCCGGTTAAGCGTTGAAGCTCCTTGACATTGTGGGGTGTTTTCATATCTCTGATTGCTCGGATCTTTTTGGGATTTACCTCGATGCCTTTTTGTGATATTAGGAATCCCAATAACTTTCCTGAAACTATCCTAAAAGCACATTTTTGAGGGTTTAGCTTCATCTTATGGCTCCGGAGAGTTTTGAACTTCTCCTCCAGGTCATGGATGTGGTGAACTTGGGTCTTGCTTTTTACCATCATGTCATCGATGTAAGCTTTCATATTCCTACCTAGTTGATGTTTGAACACATTGTTCATTATTCTTTGATAGGTTGCTCCTGCATTCTTCAACCTAAATAACATCACTTTGTAACAGAAAGTCCCCACATTAGTGATGAAGTTGTCTTCTCCTGATTTAGCTAATGCATCTAGATCTAGTGGTACCCTGAGAAGGCATCCATGAATGTAAGTAGCTAGTGGCCTATGATAGAGTTCATGAGTTGATCGATGTTGGGAAGGTGATAACTATCTTTTAGGCAGACTTTGTTTAACAAAGAGAAATCTACACATATGCATCACTTTCCATTCGCTTTTTTCACCATGACCACGTTCGCTAGCCACTCAAGGTAATGCACTAGTCAGATGAATCCTACCTTTATAAGCTTTTCCATCTCTGATGTTATGGCATCCTTCTTCTATTGTAAGAATAATTGCTTATTTTGCCTAACTGATTTTTGACTATCGTCAATCACTAGCTTATGAGAGACGACCAACGGATCCAGCCCTAGCATGTCAGATGGTTCCCAAGAGAAGACGTTGGCATTCTTCCTTAGAAGGCCGATCAACTCTTGTCACAACAGAGTCTCTAGAGCGGAGCCGATTTGAATAATTTTGTCTGCGGAGTTAAGGATCAGCAAAATCATATCTAAAGGCTTTATTGGCTTGCTTTAGGTGATCTGTTATTCATATCTGGTATCCATGGTATGTATTTGCATGATCTTTGATACCTTTTCTTTTATGGATACTTCATAGCATTTTTGGGCAACTTTTCAATCCCCTTTGGCGATGCCTACTCTACCTCCTACTAGAAATTTGATAGCAAGGTGGTATGTGGACACGACTGCTCTCATTTTATTGAGGCTAGGGTGCCCTAATATGGCATTGTAGGCTAATGATATGTTTACCACTAGGAAATCCATGTTCGTTGTAGTCTTCTCAGGATCGGCCCTGAATGTAAAGGGAAGGGTGATAATCCCTTCTGGGAATACACCATCTCCTGTGAAACTTATTAGCCATCCTTTGGAAGGTTGAAGTGCCTTCCTGGAGATTTTTATTTTCTTGAAACAGTGATAATATAGAATGTTTGCTAATGAACCACTATCCACCATTATCCACTTTACTTGAAAATTTGAGATTGCTATGGATATCACCACGACATCATCTTGGGGATCCATTCCATCGAGGATATCCTTCTCTGAGAAGATGATAGGAAAGTCGTCCTCTTCCCTTTTTTACTTGGAGCTTTACCCTACCACATTCACCTGCTTAGGGTATGCTTATAATCTTGCCGTGGGACCACTGGTAATGATTTTAATGGTATCCGCTGTGGGCTGGTTTGCTTTTGCTGCAACATCTCATTCCTTCTCTTTGGTGTTCTCTCTTTTTTGGCATGATCTCCCCTTCTAACTATTGTTCTTCGGGAGTTGTCAATTATGAATTGAAGTAACTTCTCCTTTTAATGAGCTTCTCGATCTCTTGCTTTAAGATGCGACATTCTTCCGTATCATGGCCAACATATTTATAGAAGAGATAGTATCTTCTAGGATCAAGGTTGCTTCTATGTTCGATCTTGGGTGGATCGGGGACCTAATATTCCTATCTCAGGATCTTGTAGAGCACATGATTTATAGAATAATTTATAAGAGAGTAGCTAGACATACCTCTTTCTCTTCCAGGTGGCATGCTCCTAGCAAATCCATTGCTCGGCCTCTTATAGCTTCCATCTAGAAGTTGTGGAGGAGAATGACTCCTTTTGTCTAGACATTTTGGGGGAAAACGATTCTGTTTTCTTCTAAAGCTTTCTTCTCTGATGCTCTCATCTGCATCTATATGTCGGTTTATGGCTTTCAGGAGTTCTGAGTAATCTTTTGGGGCTCATAAATGCAATTGGTATCTTACTTTTGCATTTGTTATCCTACTTTGGAGTGCTGTTACAACGACATTGTGATCCAATTTCTCTACGTCTAGTGAATGACGATTGAATCTGTCGACATATTCGCGAAGGGTTTCATTCTACTTTTGCTTTATCGACATTAACAACTCCATCGTTCTTTTCTACCTTTGTTGTCCAATGAAGCACTTCCGAAAGCATTCCTCTAAAATGCCCAAAGAGTTGATGGATTCTGTCCCTAGAGTCTGTTACCATAATAGTGCCACTCCCTTGAGTGTTGGCAGAAAAGCGCAACACTTAATAACATTAGAGACTCCTAATAAGTTTATTTGTCCATCATACCTTGTGAAGTGGTCGTCTGCATCTCTGGTGCCGTCGTAAGCTTCCAAGAATGACAACCTGAACCCTTTCAGAATTGGTTCCTTTAGGATTTCTTGGACAAATAGGAAACACTTTGTAGTATTTTGCCTTTCAGAGTGTCACTGAGTGTTCCACCTTTCATACCTTATAATGTTATCCTCAGGAAGCTTCTTTGTTTTTGGATGAGATAATGCTTTCCTCTCTTGGATATAGACATCTTGTCTTTGGGGTTGTTCTAAGATGGTGTTGGCGACTTCGACCTTATGGCCAACTACTTCTTGCTTCGCTGGTCTTTCTAGAGCACGGGCGATCTCTGAACCTGCAAGTTGTGCTCTAGGTGGGAGACTGAAAGGTTGCGGCCTAAAGACTGGGATAGCGGGTTAGGGTTTGGATCCGTTTGATAGGGCGGAGGTGGAAGTGAGGCTCCCACAAGATCATTCCTAGTAGGGGTTCCTACTATGGGATTGTCTTGTTGTTGTATGAATTGCTACATCATCTCTCGCATCATCTGTTACATCATTTATTGATTTGTTGGCCTAGGCTGACTCAACAATTCTTCAAATATTACGGCGGTATCATTTTGGTTAGACATGGATGACGCGTTATTGGTTGTAGCAAGGAATTGGGGAGCGTTAGCGTTGCCTTGAGTTTTGGGGGCATGAATAAGTAGCGGGAGAGGGGCGGGGGTGCATACAGGGATACCAAAGACTTTAGGTGCCGGTTGGCATAGAATGTTAAAGAGTTCTAACACATGCATTTACACAAATCAAACAACAACAATAATAAACTTTCTCCCACTTGGCTGATATTACATTTACTCATCACATTTATTTCTACCAACTCTATTTTTTTTTTTTTAATAATACCAGTATTCCGACCGGCATGTCATGTCAACGGTGGACCAGCGTAGAGCACCGAAAGACATGTGATAAACGACACATTCATGGTTTCATACTCTCAACTCTCAAGCCATTAAAATATGAGTTCTAAAATTGAGGATAAGTAACAGACCGTATGCGCGAGCGCGTAATTATTTAATCATAGTTCCAAGCCGCAACCCCACAAGTCAGTGAATCCCTCAACTTTAACCGCCTCGATTCAATTCGTTTACCATTTTCTCAGCCACAAATTTGGAACGCCCGCGTATCAAGTGCCGCCTTGCCGCCATAGTATTATAACCTCCGCGTCGGTATAGGAACTAGGAAGGAAAGAGGCACCGCCGCAGGCAGCGTCCTTTGGGTTTTCATTCATTTCCCCTCATTCCGCCTCCTTCAATCCGAGGAGGAGGAAATGGCGGGGAAGGAACAACAAAATGGCCATGGCGGTCGTGGAGGCAGCCATGGCCCTGGGAAAAACCGTTCTTCTTCTTCTTCTTCTAGTAGCATACCACCGTACATGAAAGCACTATCAGGCTCTCTGGGGGGAATAGTAGAAGCCTGCTGCCTTCAGCCCATAGACGTGATAAAGACGCGTCTTCAGCTCGACCGCACCAGCACCTACAAAGGCATAATGCACTGCGGGACTACCGTGGCTCGCACCGAGGGCGTCAGGGCCCTGTGGAAGGGTCTCACTCCCTTCGCCACTCACCTGACGCTCAAGTACACCCTCCGCATGGGTTCCAACGCCCTTTTCCAGTCCGCCTTCAAGGACTCCACCACGGGCCAGGTCTCCAATGGCGGCCGCTTAATGGCCGGCTTCGGGGCTGGCGTCCTCGAGGCCCTCGTCATCGTTACCCCCTTTGAGGTATTGGGTTTTCCTTATTCTCTTCATTTTATTGATTTTTGATCGGTTTGGACTGTTAGGTGGCTTCTTCATTGAAGAATTGAAATGTGGGCGTTCTGTTTCTGTGCGGAGGATCCTAGACATTGAAGAAGTGGTAGCCTTTTACTTGCTTTTGACATTTCGAAGTGTTCGAACAATTTAGACGATTGGCCCAGTTGGGAGTTTTTCCGTCTTGGGGATTTGTCTTCCAACTTATCGTGTGTTTAATCGGATCTGTGGTTAAGATTTTTCAATCACTGGATTTACAACCATACATGCAAATCAATGCAAATGTTTGAATTTCATGCTCACAAAACAGTCGGTTTGAAGAAAATAAGAGGTTGGAATAAACAGGTGAACCAGTGTATTAACATACCCTGAGCAATGTATTAATCATCTGGGAGTTGCCAACTCGATTGCCAGGAACTAGAAATAAAGATTATACATAAGATACTGAGAGATCTGTCATTTTCTAATGAATATTGAAATCATTAACTCTCATTTTTCTGCAGAAGTGATTATAATAGCAGATCATGATGCAAGTCGTTTGTAGCCCAAACATTCGAATTGCAATTTTTGCAAAGTAATATTTCCTGAGGGACAAAGTAGATTAGTACTTATTAATCAGTCAAGGGTCAGACACTAAGGGAACTTGTTTGATATGGAGCTCTGATAGTGCCTCCCACAATCTTGAACAACATAATTCTTAATGAGAACCAATGAAGCTGTAGTTCCAAAATATAATAGAAAACCAAATTTTTGCATGAATCTTTTTCAGGCGTCCATATTTTTTATTCATTGAACATGCATGCGCATGTTCCTTTTGTGTCAGTTCTTGGATGCTAGATTACAACTTCTTTTGTAACAAAGGAGGAGCTATTACTGCCAACGGATCTCTTATAGTGCCAATGGTAGCTGGTGAGTGACATGCAAAGCACAATTGATCTGTCAAAAATCATGGTTTGCAATGTAGGCATTAGAGTACATGCTAGATGACTTCTAGAATGGTATGATTTGGTGTCTATTGGATGGCATGTCTGATTTGTTTGATGCTTTGAATTTCAATGCTCTGCTCTGGTAACATAAAATATAATTGCACTTTGATATTAGATTCTCATAAGTGGTGTAGTTCTGTTGATAGGGATTCTGTCAGTTAACATTTTCATGCCCTATTCAATACTCTGGATTGGTGTTCAGTGTGCTTACCAGGGCAATTTGAACTTGTGGTTGAGCCACAAGGTCCATCTATGGACTGTTTTTGCCCAAAAATCCACTTGATCTGAAATGATATGTGTTGAAGGAACTAACAATCAATATGAATAATATAAAGTTGCATTTTTCATCGTGCACTAGATATTTTTCTTGTTTATAGTGACCCAGCCCAATTTGGTGGCCAGGTACACTACAAATCGGTGCCCCATCTGGTCCTGCCTGGGTTTTGGAACAACGCCTCAGTCCAATTCCTTGATGCTCTGGAAGATGATATCACTGAATGATATCTCTATTTTTAGGTTCTTCTTTGTATATTCTCTCTGTAAGGGAGTACTGATGCGGCGGATTTGTGCTTTTCTTTGATTTAGATGTGATTATAAAGCATCCCAAACTTTTTTTCCCAGATTTTTAACTGTATTCAGCTTAGGTACATGATCCATATTTTTACATTGTAAACCTGGTTATGGTTCGATTTGAAGTTTGCAGTTCTACCACCAAGGCGGGGCATTGGATCCTCTGGCTGTTTAACATCCTTTTACATGTTCTAATTCCTTTTTCTTCCCGTATTTTCTGTTGCATATTTTCTTGTTTGTTGCTGTAACTTTATTTTCATGTTACTTTTATTTTTGGAGATGACTGATGCTACCCTGGTCCAAATTTATACACACAAGCATATGCATCTCTACTTGCTTAATTATTCTTTCAGAAAGGGAAAAAAAATTTTCATTTTCTTTTACCTGTTCTTGTAGCTGCTCCCTGTTAGAAACATGCTACTTTCAAATGCACTTGGAAAAATGCATATGAGAAGCAAGCTACTTAAGCATGCAAGGACACATTATTTTGTTGTACTGAATTTCTTCAACCTTGTTTGGTCACTCTTGTTATGCTAAAAACTACACTACACATATGTAACATAATCAGAACAATACACATTCTATCAAAACCAGGCAGCCCAACTTTCTGTTCCATTATTTTCAGTTGGTTGACAATGGACAGATGCCAATGGAACAATATATATTCATTTATCGAATGTTAATGGGACTTCTTTATTTATACATGGCCTGTTTGTATTTGTCATTTTTAGTTTATTGGCTGATATTTCATTGCAACAAGTAGCAGAAATCTACAGTAAGTGGAATAATATTATGGATGCATGTGCTTCAGTGTCTGGCAAACCTAGTTTGTCCCGGCTATGTGCTTAGTGGCCTCAAAATCATGCCAATCTGATCATCCAGTGGATCACAAATCCCCACTGAATGTGGGAATTGACAAAATTTTTAGTCAGCTAGTGGACAGAGCTGACTAAGTGAGGGTGCTTCTCTTTGCCAAATTTGAGTCTTCACTCTTTCTTAGCTTCAAAATGAGGACCAATAAATCAATATAAAATTTTTAGCCAGGTCTTTTTTCAACATGTAACTTACCTAATGGCTGAACTAATCTGATTTTCATGGTGCAATGCCCCCCCAATAAAGAGCCAGATGTTACATAGTTGTACTGAGAATAGATTCAAATTTATCTTAATTCCATAGATTCTAGTTGTATCTGCATCCTATGAGGCCTTGAAAGTATAATTTTGCTCACAACCTTGTGGCATGGGGCATATGGTCATGGCCAATGAGTGCAGGTGGTGAAGATTAGATTGCAACAACAGAGGGGACTAAGCCCAGAGCTTCTGAGGTATAAGGGCCCTATTCATTGTGCCCGTGTGATTGTTCGTGAAGAAGGCCTTCTTGGGCTCTGGGCTGGGGCAGCACCAACAGTTATGCGAAATGGTACAAACCAAGCAGCCATGTTCACAGCCAAGAATGCATTTGACAGTTTCCTATGGAAGAAACATGAAGGTGATGGGAAGGTTCTCCAGCCATGGCAGTCAATGGTGTCCGGATTCCTGGCAGGAACTGCTGGTCCAGTGTGCACAGGTCCCTTTGATGTCGTAAAGACAAGGCTGATGGCCCAAAGCCGCTCAGGTGGTGAACTCAAGTATATGGGCATGTTTCATGCCATTAGAACAATATATGCAGAAGAGGGGTTGCTTGCTTTGTGGAAGGGGCTGCTGCCAAGGCTCATGAGGATACCTCCTGGGCAGGCCATAATGTGGGCTGTGGCAGATCAGGTGATTGGTCTTTATGAGAGAAGATATATGCATAATGCACCCATATAATCGTCTAGTTAACATTGATTGCTTGTGCTGATGTAAGCACATAGCCCAAAATATTACTTTCCTTTTCGTTTCATCGACTTTGGGTGCATCGATAATCGGTTTTTGCCTTCTCGGCACATTTTCTCATGGAGAAGATGTATGAAGGCCCAGGCAGTTATTATGAGGGTTTTCCTTTTGTGGTTGTTGCTGTAGTAGGTTCCATTGATGTGTTAGTGGCTAAGTTGTTCTAGGGATGAATATTTCCTAGCTTTAAGTTGTATTATGCTGTACGCTAATGATGCAGGTTACGAATTCAAATCACATGTTTGCTCTCGTTCGGTATGTACTATGTGGTAATCATCGTTATGGATCGATCGTGTTGATGTCATTGGGCATTTCCTGTTTGCTTCCTCTCCGCAGTTCACGTTCAATTCTCCAGTCTTTCGTATTTTAGATTTCTGAGTCATCTGCTGGCAGTTTGCGAACATTTCGACCTGGGTGTTATAGAAAGCTGTTCTCTGGTAAGTGCCCTTCGGTTCATGAAGCTTCTTGCGTGGGAAATCTTATGATGTTAGAAACCTCCAAGCCAGCTAGCTCTGAAATATTTACCCGCCAAGGATGTAACAAACGATCGAACATGGGCTAAATTGGATTGATTGGGGCACCAAACCCCGACATTAACTGATGATTTGAGCCATCCATTTTCTCTGAGCTGGGCCAAAGGAAAATGTTAAATGGCTTCTCTGCTGGTTGGGAGGTAAAGGTGCCGCGGAAGATGCGAATGATATGCGTACAACTAAGCCGAAGAAAGAATCCGGGAGTAACCGTAGCTAAGGGTGTAATTGGGTTAGGTCGACCCGTAACCCGGACTTGGAAAATTTATTAAATGGGTTAGAAACCGAGTTGTATTTAACCCAAATAACTAGATGGTTGGTCATGGGATGAGGGTTGTCCAACCTGTCAACACGTTAACCCAATTGATTTATCAACCCATATACACTGCAACTGCAACCCAAAATCTCAAAAATATTTGTGATACATACTTCATGATTTCTCTGTTTCATGAGCACTTCTTGAGCTTTTGATTGAATTTATTTGATGTTGTTTAATTTGGTTATTGTTTAGGATTGACATAGTTTATTTTTTAACATATCTTTCATGCATCTTTTTTTTAGATACTTCATTTACCCTTCATTCATTCATATTTTATTTTTTAGTACTAGTATCTGCAGATTGTAGGCATAAAAACATGACTCTAATATGTTTTATAATTTTAACAACTTATTACTTCATATTTTCATGTATTTCAGCCCCATTTGCAACACGTTTATAACCCAAATTATCAACTCGTGGTTAACCTTCAACCCAACCTGAATAATATAAATGGGTTAAGGTTAGTGTTGACTCTAAACCCAATTACACCCCTAGGCATAGCCAGGGCTTTAAATACGCTAGCTTTGGGTGTTAACTTTTTGTAGAAGTGTAGGATCCAATTTTTTTATGTTGCTTCTTTTTTTAGAAAAAAAGAAAAAACCTTTGTTTATGTATGCATAGAATCATCCTCGTTTTATAGTAAGCATTTTGGAGAATTTGAATGTAAAAGAAGTTAGCTTGGATTTTATTTTTTAATCACCTAATCCACCCCTCCATTTGAGTGTTTACCTTGTTAGAAATGGACGTGATATCAAAGCCGGCTTTGAAACCTATTCAAAGAGATACTTATGGTAGCATCATTCTCATTGATGCATCCTTCGCTGAGGAGCGATCATCTACTTCATAACCCTGACTTGATGACAACAACTATGGTTACTGAAAAAATGAGGATGAAAATGTTTATCCTCTTAATCAACATTGACATATGAAGGCAATTTATATTGTGAAAATAATACCTACAGCCTTCATATTTGAATAAACTAAAGATGATACCAAAGCTGTAACTAGATACAAAAATCATGAATATTCTATTTTGTGCACTATCCTCTATTGAGTATGACAACGCATCTTCATACAAAACAGCCAAGTAAATATGAAGGAACAATCCATGTGAAAGAAAGGAATAAAGAAAAACATGCTTATTAAAAAGTTAGAGAGTTTTGGTGTAAAAAAAATGATAAGAGCATTTTGAAAATGTAAAATAAATTTTTAAAGATTACTAATGCTCTTAAAGGTTTTGAAAAAGAAATTCGGAAACTAGATAGGTAATGAATATCCTTAGAGCACTTAGTGAATCATAGGCAAAAAAGCTATAACATTGAGGAAGTTAATGACTTAAATACCATTAAGATTGATAACTTCATTGGTTCATTAATGGTTCACAAATTAATCATGAAAAAGAAAGAAGACTTGAATAAAGGAAAGAAGAGTTTTGCATTCAAAGTCGAAGAAGCAAGCTCAAAAGAGGAAAAGTCTTTGTTAGATGATGATGGTATTTCTTTCATTACAAAAAAAACAAATTACAAGGGAAGCAATAACAATAAAAAACCACCAAAAATGAATAAAGAAGCAGAAAAATCCCTCAATGTAAATATGGAGACACTGAAACACATATAAGGAGAGTATCATAGTAAAAGAAAGTAGAGTAAGGAGATAGTGACACATATAAGGAGAGTATTATAGTAAAAGAAAAGTATAGTAAGGAGATAGTGACAAAAAAAGACTGAGAAAAAGGATTAAGAAAAATTATAAAAATCAAAGGAAAAACAAAAGAAATGGGATTATGGGTGAATGATGATCTTCCATCCTGACCAAGTTTTTCCAAATCTGATGAAGAAGAAATGACTATGTTGCATGGCCAGCAAATTCAAGATTAATTGGATACAAACAACCTTGAATATCAAGGGAGTATGTGCAACCTTAATTTAATGAAAAATAGTGAAGTATATTCAATTGAATTAGTTCCAAACAGTTATGACAATAACTATATTAATGAATTACACTTTTCTTGTCATTCATTATTTGTTAAATTTGGAAGTCTTAGTGAGAATTTTGTAACAAAGACAAAGGAACTTCAATCCCTAATGAATGAAAGTTAGTGTAATAAGACAAAAAGAGGAACAAAATGGAACAAAAGATTTGTATTGATGGAATGAATCAAAAAAAGTTATTTTTCATTGATGTTCTTAATTAATTATACTCGTATGTGTACATCAAAAAATTGCACATTTACATCTCACGCCACAAGTAGTCCTAATTACATTTCTGCAATGGAAGAAAATCCTTGATTAAAAGAAAAAGTACAATGCATTTATAGACCAAAAATAAAATACACTCTTTCACAAATAAATGTGTGTTGTCTTTAGGATCATCGAACACATTATGATAGATAGAAATTTAATGGATCGCCTCAAGTCAATGGGTAGAGAGGAGGACACAGCTCTAGATTGGATTGTTGGATCTAAGTCAACATAAAGAATGAATGTTTTGATTCAGTTAGTTTATCTCGGATAGAGTCAAGACAAGGTGATTTCTGTTATTTAAACTGTAAGAAACCATAGAGATAATAGATGGTTTATAACCCAATTGGTATGTTCGAAAGGACTCAGAACTAGGTGATCTCTATTGTGTCTAGAGCGAAAAGAGATCAAGAAGAAAATAGGTAATTTATGATCCAATTAGTATATCCTAGAAGAACTCAAGATTGAGTGATCTTTATTATGTTTAGACCTAAAAGAGATCAAAAAGAAAATAGGTGTTCAGCTTTCTTAAATTGCCCAAGAGAAGCTGAGAAGGAGTGAGCCAAGTTAACAGGGTTTAGCTGATTTGAAATGATTTTGCTAAGGTTTGACTCACTCAATCATGACTAGGTGACTCAGTGAGTCATGACTCAATGACTTGGGCCTAGACTTAGGTTGTTGGGTGATTGGATGAGTGATATTTTTTAATATCCTGTAGAAAACTAAAAGCAAGTGATCTCTATTTTTTAGCTTGTAAGAGACTATAGAGACAAGTTATATGGATTAAACCTAATTATACTTTAAGTTAATTAAGCATAATCATGATTTAATACTAATAATAGTAATTAGTGCTAATAGCAGTCCCTAATTGGTTTAAGACCATGTGTAGGGAATATGTCATCATTTTCTTGATTACATGAGTTGTTTTTAGGGCAGCTTGCCATTTATAGGGTTTAATTAATATTTAATGTCATTTTATCCTATTATCCATTAATCATGGGGGACCTACCATTACTACAATATGAGTGAAACCCACACATGTGCCATGGTGGGGCCATGAGAGAGTGCCCTCAGGCACTAAGAGAAATTCTTAGTGGCCAAAAGCCACTAGTGTTAAGAGAGGCACCTACCTCTTTGAGAGTTCTTAGTCTTTAGTCTAGAGAAATTCTATATCTGTAAAGAGAGTTAGGAGGGGGTATTTATAGTTTCTGAGCCCATTTGCACCTCTAAGGGCAATTTGGAAAATAGTTCTAGTGGCACTTCCATGGGGCTATTTAAGAAATTACTCTAGTGGCATCTTTAGGGACAATTTGGTAAATAACCCAGTGGTAACATTTGAGTTCAATGGCAACGTTTGATTCTGGTGGCAACATCTGAGCTCGATGGCAAGGTCTAACTTCAGTGGCAACGTCTGAGCTCAGTGGCAACGTTTGGAGCTTAGTGGCAACATCTGGAGCTTAGTGGCAATATCTGGAGCTCAGTGGCAGTGTTTGAGCTCAGTGGCAACATCTGACTCTGGTGGCAATGTTTAGAGCCTGATGGCAACATTTAACTCCAGTGTTAACGTCTGACTCTAGTGGAAACTTCTGGAGCTCAGTAGCAACATCTAAGCTAGTGACAAAGTCTAAGCTCGGTGTAACATCTGGAGCTTAGTGACAACGTCTGAGCTCAGTGGCAACATTTGACTTCGGTGACAACGTTCGAGCTTAGTGACAATGTTTGAGCTTTGTGTCAATGTCTGGAGCTTAGTGTCAACATCTGAACTCGGTGGCGACATCTAAATCTGGTGGGAACATTTGGAGCTCAGTGGCAACATCTGAATTCGATGGCTACATCTGAATTCAATGGCAACATCTGACTCTGGTGGCAACATCTGACTTCGGTGGTAATGTTTAAGCCTGGTGGCAATGTCTGAGGTCAGTGGCAATGTCTGGAACCTAGTGGCAATTTCTGAAGCTCAATGGCAACATCTTACTCCGATGACAATGTTTAAGCTTGGTGGCAATGTCTGAGCTCAGTGGTAATGTTTAGAGTCAGGTGGTCACGTCTGGAGCTCAACAGCAACTTCTGGAGCCCGGTGGCAACATCTGAGCTAAGTGACAACTTCTGGAGCCTGGTGGCAATGTCTGACTCCGATGGCAATATTTGAACTTGGTGGCAACGTTAGTGGCAATGTATGACTTTGATGACAATGTTTGGAGCTCAGTGACAACGTCTAAGCTCGGTGGAACTTAATGGCAATGTCTGGAGCCTGGAGGCAACACTTGACTCCAGTGGCAATGTCTAGAGCCTTGAGACAACACTTGACTCCAATGGCAACGTATGGAGCCCGATGGCAACATCTAGAGCTCGGAAGCAATGTTTGGAGCTCGGTGACAATGTTTGATTCTGGTGGCAACGTTTAAAGCCCAGTGGCAATGCTTGAGCTCGGTTTTTGGAGCCCAATGGCAATATTTGAAGGTCGTGGCAACATTTGAGCTTGGTGGCAATGTCTGACTCTGGTGGTAACTTTTAAGCTTGATGGCAACATTTGACTCCAATGGCAACATTTGGAGCTTGATGGCAGCGTCTGACTCCAGTGGCAATGTCTAATTCTTTTGGTAATGTTTGGAGCCTAGTGGTAATGTTTAAGCTCAGTGGCAACATCTAACTCTAGTGGCAATGTCTGGAGCCCAATGGCAATGTTTGACGCTCACTTCAACCATTGGTTTGTTTGTAACATTGGGATGAATTGCAAAGTGCTCTTTTGATCATGATATCCGAGTGGAAATTGAAAGGGTAGGTCACCATTAATTGCATCATTTCAGCATGCTAGGCATGAATATTTTGTAAAATTTTAAATTTACCACTAAATGTGATTTGCCGACCATGGGATGCCTCATGCATGATTTGGCATCTCTTTTCAAAATCTATTTAATGTATGCTAAAAAAAGTCAACTTTAAAAGGGAGCACGACGTACATGTCTCCACTTTTGGATATGCTTTTAAAGTGGGCCTCATATTACTTGACTTTCCATGGTACTTTTGTAATAAAAATAATAATAATTGAGGTCCATGTGCATGGCGTTGAGTGCGGCAAACCTGTTCGCATCCCATAGAAATAACATGGAGCACGTCCAACCCAAAGATAGGCGTCAAGTCTGGACGGTGGAGATAATATTCTAGCAATCAACTCATTTGCATGGGTTCATTTCATGCCATTAATTTCCATTAAAGGATGTGCAGAAAAATTTCTCACAGACCTTATGGAAATTAGAGTAGATGACCTATTTGCATTCATCATATGATCCTTGTATGGTTTCAACCATGTAATATAAAAATATTTCTAATTTGGTGGATACCGGTAAACTCAATTTTGCAGCCACGCATAAACTTTTTCACATTATCTTTAGTTCAGCGTGGACTCCCATTTGATCACATTATCACAAGGTTGCACGCAGATGAGACGTTTTGAGTGGAAAATTCCATTTGGCACGCCATTAACTTAACTGCGCAGGTAAAAATGAAATTCAACAGGTGAGAGCCATCCTCTCGACAGGTTCTGCATCCATTGCATGGGTCGGCCACGCCTTTATTCATTGGCAACTTTGCCTGTGCGGGTAAAGGCATTGCCCGAAAGACAAAACTCATCCCATCTGCGCGGGTAAAATCTTTCCCTGAAACATAAACTTCATCCCATCTGGCAAGCCATCTTAACCGTGCGGGTAAAAGTGTTCCGCCTTCTTCAGTTGCGCGGGAAGAACTGGTACCTAACGGACAGCCTGGCTGCGTGGTTTCAGTGTCATGAATCCACCTGCGCAAACGGAGAGCAACGTTCCTGTTGTGCGTGTGGCTTCAGCGTGCAGTTAAACAAGGTTTCTCTTATGCAGATATAGACATTGTCCGACGGATGGCTTCCCCCCAATCTTCGTAGATCAAAAAAATACTTCCATTTCGTGGTCTGAAAACCATCTCTAATACATAGTTTCATTGGAGATTATTGACTTCGTGGATAAAGATAGTATAGCTTCCTCTGGTTGCGCAAACGGAAGTGATACATGGGATGGGTTTAGCAACGTGAGAACCAGAGACTTTTCATGAAGTTGAGCCCGTTCAATTCATGCAAAATAATCACCAACAGAATTGAATTAAATTTTCTACCATGGATTTCATCTCATCCAACAAATGCCCCCTGATAACTATTGGCATGGGTAACGACATAGGCAAATGCAGGCATGATGATAGTTACCGATCATTTTCTGAACTTGAAAAATGCATGGCAGAGAAAATTTAGAAATTTAGCAACTTTCTATTCACCGAATTCCAGTTCAACAAATGGCCTTGTGATTCTCAAATAAACTTTAGAGCCGTTGATTTCCTTTTTGGGAAGCTTCCTTTGCCATCTTTGGTTTTGCTTTTGAATTAAAACTGCACACAACATCTTTGTTTGGCTTTATAAACACCCCCCCGCCCTTTTCTTCCTGGCCTTTGCAAAAAAAAATTCTCTGAAGTGCTTGCGAACGGTTCATCACCATTCCGTATGGGTTCCTGGAGAAATCAAAACACTCTATCTCCATTTATGTTGGTAGGAGAAGGGAGGAGGGTGGCATTTTAAACACCACAACCTTCAGCCACAGCTTGGCACTGCTGAGAACTTCTTGTACATCAGCATTCTCAACGAAGTGTCTACAACCAACTAGCTATTTTGGTAAAGCCGGATAACCTTCTTCCCATTATCATTTCCTTTGGTTTTTATGTGTTGCTATAGACTGAAATAAGAAGGTAAAGACCAGCAATAGAGAGCCTAATCCCATGCCTTGAAGAGTAACCAAGAGTGTAGTTTCTCGGCCATCACGCTTAAAAACCGTTTCACCTTCTGAACCAGCTCTTCCAATTTCACCATCTTCTCTGCATATTGCTAAACATGAACAAATGACTAAAAGAGAGAATGTAGAGGCCATTGTCCCTAAGGTAGTCTAGGTGAAGCGTCACACGGATCAGACAAAGATGGTTGCTAATATATCGATGCTATAGCAGACTCACCACCCAATATTCAAAGGGAATTGTCACTAAATTTCTTTGATTTTCAGGAGGCCATTGCCTTATTCATTGAGATACCCATTGTGCTTTCTCTGTTACCCTCTCACCTTCTTCACATAGAGGAAGCTCTCCTTGGAGAGGAAATTACTTCAACAGAGGTCCCATTGGAGGGTGCTATTGCTATAGTTGCTCCTAAAGATAACTTGCAATGGACGAGGCACCAAATTATAGGAAGGGCCCATTCTGACTTGGACAAAGATCATCCTTTAGATGAAGTAACCATGGAAGATGGTTTCAGTGCTAATGATAATCTATTGGAGTGGAATACATATGAAGCCACCTCCAACACTGATGGTCACTATAATGTGGATAAGGCTTGTGATGAAGAGGGAATTGCCTCAACAAGGGTCTCTTGTGATGATGTCACCACTTCTATTGCTCTTGTAAGTGATAACCATCAAATGAATGTTTCAGTTGTGGGAGAGGCTATGTTGTGCTCGGATGAAAATGGTCCACCTGTTAAGGCTCCAACTGGGAATCTGTTGAAGATGATGAAAGGTATCATTTCGAGGCCATCTTTTGAACATATGGAGATTGATTCAAGAAAAATGTTCAATATAGAAGTTATAGACCTTCAAGTTATCTATCCAATAACTTGGAAATTACAGAATTTAGATATCAAACTTAGAAGTTATGACCAAAAAACTACAATTATCCCATATTTCAAACTCAATGAATATGACAAAGGCTTTATTTATATCTAATTTTTGACATATATGGAGGATTATTTGAAAAATGTGTTCAACATAAAAGATGTATCCCTTGAAATTATATTTCAAACATATAAAGAATTACAATATTTAAATATCATATGAGAAAGTTATAACTAAAATAGTAGACGTTGGTCCTGGAAGTAGTTGACAGATTATTTTGGCATCACGCAGCGCCAATGCATTGTTGGTGGGAGACTTATTTTTAGCAATTTTTATGTATTTTGCGCATGGCTATGATTTGGAATCTACAAGGATGCATAAAATAACCCTAATTAGGGTTATTTAGAGGGAAAAATGTAGCAGTGAAAAAACTTGGAGGGGAAGAACGTGATCTGTCAAGGAGAGATCTTTGGTGCAAAAGAAAAAAATTGTAAGAGGGATTGTTACAAAGAGAGGGGAATGCTACATGGAAATAATTCATTTTCTTATCTTTCTCAATTATTTTTTAATTATTTTTCTTTTCTCAATCATATTTAAGATAATATTTATGATTTATTGTAGTTTCATTATGAGCTAAACTTTTTATTCTATGGCAAAGATATAGCCGAATTATGAATATTCAGTTTATTCTTTTTAATTCAATTTGATCTTTATTCATTATCTGTGTTAAGTGTTTAATCTGAGTTTAATGCTTAAGAAAGTGTACATGTCTTTTCTATATGATTTGTGATTCAATTTGATGCTGAGAAGCGATAATTGAATTATACCATGGTTAAATACCATAAGATTATCATGATGATACAGATATCTATAAGGCTTGTGTAACACTATGAATTTCTTATTCTTAATGCATCTTAGTTAATTCAGATTTTTCACAGAGATATAGAAAATTTGCTAACTAGAATAAATTGTTATGACTTGAAAAAGATTAACAATTAAAAAGAATAAATTCATTATCAACATAGGAATAAACATTGATTAATTAAATTGGGTAAAATTGAATATGATTAATCTAGTGAAGTAGGAAACCCTAAATGTCTTAAACATTTATTCTCTACTTATTTAGATTGTACTCCTGTTGATTTCCTTTAGGTTAGATTTTCTTTATTCTTTTATTACAATTGCTTGATTGTTCAAACAAAATTTAGAGTTAGAGAAATTTAATAGTTGTTAAACTTAGTCCTCGTGGGAATGATATCTTACTCATATTTTATTACTTATTGGCGACATGTCCACTTGCATTGAAAAATCTGCAACAAAATTAACCAAAGGGGAGCACAAATATGGTTGTCCTCAGTACTACTAATCTCCATACTCTAATTGTAGCCTCTCCCTCTGCTTCTAGAGGGTTGCTACATATTGAAATTGATAGAGATGCTCATGAGTCGAACAGGGAGGTTGCATCGTTTTATTTTCATGTTCTCTTTGATGATGATTCCTTTCAATTATTGTCATCTGCCCACGTTAAGGCCACAAAAGAGCAAAGGACCTGGAGGATGAGGTATGATTGTTTTGTTCTGATTTTGCAAGATCACTACGAAGAGTGTCTTCCTCAAATGCAATCGTAGAATTGCAGGAGCAGTTCTCATTACGAGTTGAAGGCATAGCAAGACTGGATGGTGACATTTCATGCCGGTCTACTATTTTTTTTTATTGTTTAGAGGCTTTCTGTTAGGAATGGGCGCAAGCTGAGTTGAATGCCACTCAAAAACTCCATAACAAAGTCATTGCTGCTGAAGGAGTTAAACTTGATAGTATGAGGGCCAAGATTAGCGAGAATTCATCAACAAAAGTGTGGCGATAGAGCACCTTTCCTCTCTTTAAAGGGACTTATCCTCTTTAAGGGAAGAGGTAAAAATAAGTAGGGACCACCATGAAGCCCTTTGGAAAGAATTTTGGCAAGTGAGTGATCATTTATCTTACCAAGAATCTCTTATTGCTTCAGAGGAATAGGAGGAGGCAAAAGGTCTAGAAATTATTCATCACTTGGAGGATGAAATAATTTCTTCTCAACAAGAGGTGATGACCACTGAAGAGGTCTTATCAGGATTGAAGTCTTCTTTGGTGGTGAGCCTCGAAGCATCTTAGGTAGTCAATATGGTAGAGGAGCAATTTGACCACCTTAAAGAGTCTATCTTAGCTGCTTTGGCTCATTTGTGAACTCTTTGCTTGTAAAAACTTCATATATCAATGTATATGCTATTTTAACATTTTTCTCATGATGCTTACTTCTTGACATATTTCTTTTTGCAAACTTTATGCATAGTAATGATTTAAATTTTCTATGTAAATCAAATTATTTGAGAAACATTTATAGGAAGTTAGGAAAGGGAGGCGTTTCCTCCCTCCTAGCTCATGCATAATAATGCCTTAGGAAGCATCCACTAATAGATAGTTCTCCTATATCATTATTATTTATAATTCATTATAAGCCATTGGCATAAGCTTCTTGTACAACATAAGCCCCTTCCCATTTAGGCTCAAACTTGCTAATTAACTTGTCACTCGCCATTAATTCAGTTCTTAACTTGATAACTAAATCGCCTATGTGAAAAGCTTGGTCCTTAACTTATCGGTTATATGCCTTAGCCATGTAGGCTTGGTATAACTTGATCCTTTGTTTGGTTTATAATGGCTTTTCATCCAAAGCATCAAGCTCCTTCAATCGCAACTTAGCTTGTTGATCTGTTGTCAACCCTAAGTGCATCACAATTCTTAATGATGACAATTGCACTTCCAAGGGTAAGATCGCTTTTGCCTTGAACACTAAGGAGTATGGAGTTGCATTAGTTATTGTCTGGTAAGTAGTGCAATAAGCCCAAAATACCTCTAATAATTTGAGATGCCAATCCTACTTATTCTTATCTGTTGTTCTCTTAATTATCCTCAGGATTGCCTTATTAAATGCCTCCATCTGGCCATTACCTTGTGGATGATAAGGTGTGGAGAAGACATGTTTAATACCTTGCTTTTGACAAAATCTCTCAATTTCTCAATTCTTAAATGGGGTGCCACTGTCCGATGTAATCTGGTGTGGGATACATGTGGGATACTATACCGATACACAATCTTAAACTTGATTACTTCTTTAGCCCTGACTCTTGTATATGTGTAAACTTCTGCCCATTTGGAGAAGTAATCATAATCAATTGTTGCTAAGATATAGGCATGTCCCTCGGAGAAGGGTGAGTTAATTAGACCAATAATATCAAAACTCCACTATGCAAATGGCCAAGAGATGATTGCAAGTACCAATTTTGATGGTGGTACATGTCAGATATCCCTATGAAACTAGCATTGGAGACATGATTTGATAAATTATAATGAATCTAAGACTATAGTAGGCCAGTAATAGCCTAGGCATTTGACCCATCTGTATAATCTTTGCCCAGATGGATGTCCATCGCATTCACTAGAATGTGCTTGCATAAGTATATATTGAATCTCTTCCCCGTTCAAACATCGGAGCTAAAGCCCATCATATGCTTGATGATAAAGTTTATTATTATAATAAATATATTGAGTAGCTCTTTTCCTTATAATTAACATTTCTTGTGGATCTTTCAAGAGGATCTCACATTGTAAGTAATCGATGTATGGAGTTAATTAATCATCCACTGTGAATTCCATGCAGGTTGCACATTCCACTTGCTTGGTACTCTCTTCATCATACGAGTCGATAATGCGACTTCATTGCTCAATTTTGACAATGACTTATTGACCTCTAGCAATGGCTAGAGCAGTTGCCAAGTTCGCTAAAGTATTAGCAATTAGTGTTCTCAGTCCTTGAACATATTCAATGTTGACTTGAGAAAGCCAATCCAATAACCCTTGTGCGGTGTCGTAATATCAGCGCAAACTGGGCTAGCAAACTTCATATTCAGTGGTTAATTACCTAACCACTAATTCTAAATCACCAAAGATATCCAGTTTTGTAATCCCAAAGTTGAGGCCAATTTGAAGTCCTAAGACCAGTACCTCATACTTTGCTTCATTGTTGGTGTAATTAGGGGTGCAACTCGAGTTATTTAGGATTGGGTTGAGGTCAACCCAAACCCTAACCCAAGGTCTAAAACCTCAACCCTAACCTTAACCCAACCCTAATTTTAAAACCTCAACCTTAACTCAAATTCAGTAGGTCAGGTTTAGGTTGAATTTGGGTTACTTTAATAAATAAAAAATGACTATTCATTTTAAACATTTAACAATATTCAAATAAAATTAATCCATCATATAAAATTTATATATCCAACATTAAACTAAAGTTACAAATCTAAATAAGATAATGAGTTTATCAAGTAGCTAAATAAAATACAAGTTCAAATAACACTTAATTAGGTCTAAGAAGATTTTTAAAAAGGACATAGAGATGAGAATGAAACTAGGGAGATAAGATCAACTAGATGAAAACACGCTTGTACTAAGAATAGAGATAGAGATCATGGGAATGATATGAGATTGATTGGTCATTCGTGCTTCATAAAAGATATTTCAAAAAGAAGAAACGATGTAATATGAATTATGAGAAGTAAAAAAGGTATAGTTTTTAGTTTTATAACTAATAATATGCAATTCGGGAGGGTTTCGGGTTGGGTTGCCATCAACTCAAACCCAACCCAAATTAGAATTTGGGTTTGGGTTAACCCAAATTGGATTTTGGTTTTGGTTGTCATCAACCCAAACCCTTAAAAATATCTAACCCAACCCCAGTGGCACCCCTAGGTGTAATTCCTTCCCAAGTAGAAGGAATATGGGAGAATGTCTTTCTTAGGTGAGATATAGATGATCCCAACACCAGCACCGATGGTTTTAGCAGCATTGTTGAAATACATTTGCTAGGGAGTGTCGATTTGGGCAATGAACACTTCCTCATTTAGCAAGTCTTCTTGCAAAATGACTTCTTCATTGACTGGATGTGCTGCCAAAAAGTCAACTAGAACTCATCCTTTCACCATTTTTCATCGAATAAAGGAGATTTTAAATTTTGACAATAATAATGACCACTTTGCCAATCGTTCTGACAACATGGGGTGAGTGATCAAGAATTTGAGCAGATCGGCCTTGAAAATTAGTCGAATCTCATGAGCAAGGAAATAGTGTCTTAACTTTTGGGCTGCAAACACTAACACAAGGAAAATCTTTTCAATTAGAGAATAATTGCATTCTGCATCGATCAACTGACAATTAAGATATTACAATGCTTGCTCCTTACTGTCTTGATTTTCTTACGTGAATAACGTCCCCAGCAATTGATCGCTCGTAGAGATGTACAAAATAAGATGTGTGCCCTTAGCTAGTGCAACCAAGACTACTTTTGGCAAGCTTCATCTAAAACAAAGGCTACATCTTTCTTTAGTAAGTAATGAAACGGTTGATCTTCCTATCAAGTTGGCAAAAAATCTTCTAATATAAGACAATTTGCCTTGCAAGCTTCTTAGATCATCTATATTCCTTGGAGGAGGCATATTTTTTATCGCCATCTCTTTTTGTGGATCCACCTCGATTCCTTGGTGACAGATGATAAATTCCAAGAACTTGCTTGACTCAACTCCAAATGCACATTTGAGTAGGTTCATGCATAGTTTGTTTTTTCTTAACTGTATAAAGATGTACGTAGATCTTCATAGTATTGATCATGACCATTGAATCTTACCATTAACATCGACACAACATTCAAAATGTTTGTGAAGCATGTTATAAAAGATAACTTGCATGGCTCTTTGATAGGTTACTCCGGCATTCTTTAATTTAAATGACATAACTTTATAATAATAGATACCCATTAGACTATGAAATATAGTGGATGCTTCATCTGCTAGCGCCATCTTGATTTAGTTGTGGCTGGAGTAGCCACCCATGAATAAGAATGTGTCATAAAGTAATATGCTATCGATAAGGAGATCTATGTGTAGCAATGGGAACTCATCTTTTGGACAAGCTTCATTGAGATTGTGAAAGTTAACACAAACTCTAATTTATCCATTCTTTTCTTGACTGGGACAATGCTGGAAATCCATCTTGGGAATTTGATTTCTTTGATGAAGTTGGCTTCCAACAACTTGTTGATCTCATTAATGATCTATTGCTCCAAGTCAAATTTGAACTTCTTTAGTGCTTGCTTTATTGTCCACTTGCTTGATGAAATATGTAGAGAATGCATTGCAATATTGGAATGTAACCCAGGTATTTCAAAGTATGTCAATGCAAAGACATCTTTGAATTCCCTAAGAAGATCTATTACCAATTGCTTTTTTTGTTCTGGTAAAGGCTTGGTGATAAAATAGGACTCTTGTCTTCTTCTATACCCAAGTTGAACTCTTCGAGCCCATCGATTGTTGGTTGTCCACCATCTTCTAATACTAGCAGAGCTACACCATAGGTTATTTCTTCTAAGGAAGAATTAGAGTCGTTATCTTCTTCTTCCTCTGAATGGTCAGGGTTTGACTCATGATCGAACTCATGTGCATTATTATCACAAGTCTCACTCACCATTTTTTACTCTGATTTGGGAACTGATGGGCCATCAATGACTTCTTCATCATCTTTATCATTAGGTCCCTCTGAATTTGCTTATGATTCTATGTTATCTGACTCAGATTCTTCCTCTTCTGCTGATGTATGGTGAGAGGTGGAAACCATATAGTAATGTGCAATTGTTGGTAAGGTGGACGACATCTTTGACATCTCGGACTTAGTAGGAGCTAATAACAACCCCACATGGTGGGACTGACAGTCGACCTGATAATCATATTGGAGCAATCTGAGGCATACTCCTTATCACTGTCCACATCAATATCATCATCCGATCCAAGAGCTTTCTAATCTTTTGAATACTAGAGTCCCTTGAGTTTTCCTTTGATTGAAATTGGGATGAGTGGATCATTACTGGCATATAGGGTTTACCAAGATAAATGCCTAGAAGGTTAATCATCCTTTTGCATCCCTTGCTGCATTTTTGAAAACTTTTACCAGATAGAAATTTCTTAGACAAAAAATCAGAAGTACGACATTACTCGTAGGGCAAGCCCATCTCCTTGAATACTAATTTTCCTATTTCTCCTGAGGATTGTGATTCAGGTTATTTGTCCTAAATAATTTCTGACTCAGTCAGTCGAGTCTGTGGTCAATTGTACTTGACTAACATAGATTATAGTTTTCTTCCAATTTCCCATATATAGCTTTTAGCGTAGGGATTATAAGATGTTTCTAACTTTGCTTAACTGGGGTTCCCAGTGTTTATGTTGAAACACGATGATTGTGTTAGCTTCGAGGCTACTTGAGAGTAGCTTGGCACTAAAGGCGACAATGTTGGAGGAGTAATGTTAAACCAAACCTCTTTACTAAGGTTGATTTTGATAATAAGCAAACTCAACCAGCTAAGTTTTGATGATGAGCAAAAATACATGAGTAAAAATTTAAGCTACTGATCATTATTTCTCAAGAGTGCAGCAATGAACAATACATCGAGGGAATAACATATGTGAATAGTGCATACAAGACTATGTCAAAAACAAGATCCACTATATTATGAGGAAGAAAACATAAATGATCAAACGAAAAAGAATGACACTGAAACTTTGAAGAAGCAGTATAAAACAACTTTTGTACATTGTACATATCTCAAAACACTGCCAAAGTAATTTAAAATTGTGCTCAAAAGTCAAACAAAAGTTCAAGACTTCAAAATAGTTAAAGTTCCAAACACAAGCAAAATGATAGATACTAAAGAAGCAAGTTTAGACATCACATAAGCAATTCCAGACATGGAACAAGGCTTGGACATTGATAGTCAAGAAGTTAAGTCAGTGGAACTAAGAAGTATTCTCAGACATAAAATCCAGTCATGGACACCGTTGAAGACTGAAGAGAAGAACATATCTAGAAATCCAAGTCCGAAAATCCCATGTGCTAAAATCCAGACATAACCTGGATCAAGTCATGCGACAAAATGCAACCAGCACCAATCTAAGTCTGAAATCTTAAATACAGATCTAAAAATCATTTCCAAACATGGTGATTTACTTTAGAACATAATTGAATACGGTGCTACAAGCTGAACAATTCATCTAAGTTCAAAATAATAATTTGAGACATGGCCACTCAAATTCAGACATGGAAGAAAGAAGTCAGTTGCAAGCCAAGCACCAGTCCAAGTTTAAAATTTTAATTCCAAACTTGACTATTTAAACCCAAACATGACGGTTCACTTTGAGACATGGCCAAACAGTTAGTTTCTAGTTGAACAAGCTATACAAGTTAGCAAATTTAACTACGAACATAGAAATGGAACTCAGATATGGCTCAATAGATCTTAAACATGAAAACCAGCAAGAAATCTTTAACAAACAGAAAATTCTATCGCTACACTTGTATTAAATGAAAGTCATCTTTTCCAACCAGCAGAATTCAATTTCAACTATAAAAGTAGTAAAGAATGGTTGTTCAAGAGGGTTACAAGATATAGAAATTGGGAAAAATATTCGAGAAGAAAAACAATAGCATTTACTCTCTAACATTAAGTTTTCTTCCAACTCCACAGTGCTAGAAAACCATATGCATTCAAAGCTTATTCTCTGTAGCATATCAAGGGAGTCTAAAATTATTTGTACTTATTAATCATACATTTATTTTTACTTATTTAATTGTATACAAACTCAGCCTATGTAAGAGATATTTACTATTATACATTTCTTATTGATTGGTATAATAAGCAAGGGGTTTGCTGACCGTGTATAAGTTAGGTTCCCGTAGTGTGGTTGAACCCAAGAAGGGAGGGGTAAATTGTGTATATAAAAATTTATTGCTTAACCCCTATTGAAAATATTTTTCTTTTTCTATAAATATGTGTGGTGCATTATAAAATAAATAAGCACAACACACACACAAACAACATGAATTTTATAGTGGTTTGGGAACCCTGTCCCTACATTCACTCTTCCAAGAGCACACACTTGTTGTACCTTGGGTTCCACTATATCTCATATAATAAAATTATAAAAGTGTTCCCAACACTTTTCTGGATTCCTGCTTTAGGGGGCATAAATAGTATTTCCAATACTCATCTGGATTCTAGCTCCAGGGGGCATAAACAATGTTCTCAACACTCATCTGGATTCCAGCTCCAGGGGGCATAAACACTCTTCTAGATTTTAGCTTTAGGGGTCATAAACATAGTGCTCCCATCAATCTTCTGGTATTTATAAGCTCACCAAAAAACTAACTAGTTTCAAAGATCACTAACAAACTTGATAATTTTCAGAGATCACTACCAACTCTCTAGTTTTTAGATTAATCAGAAAACTTATTCACTTTTACAAAGTATTACAATGAAGCACAAGGGAAGATTTGATCTCTTTTCAACTTTATGTAATACAAAGATCTTCTCATAATATAAATTAATGGCCATAAGGATATGTAGTATAACTCTTATGGAAGACAGAAGAAGGTTTAAGCTCTTGGCCATAGGTGGAAGGATTTATATATAAGCTCATTTGAAAAGTATTCCTTTATCACCTTTGAATTATCCCACCTTTTCTCCTTAAATAGTTTCTCCATAGTTTCAACCTTTGGAGAAGATGAGTTCCATTAAATGTAGAAACAAGAGCAACATTGAATGAATAAAGACCGTTAGGATTTTTATTGTTGAAGTTCATGTCTTTCTGATTATTCTCGAGCTGTTGCATTGCCATTCAGAGAGGAGGATGAGCTATGTTAAAAGATGTTCCTTGTTTGACTTGACACAGCTTGAAAGCCTACAATGTCACTTGTTGTGTGAAATGGCGACTGAAGTAAGTCTGCACAATGACAATATGAGTGCAAATGTCATTTGGATGCAAGTCACATGAATCGATTTTTCTCTGACAAGACACAACCTCTCTCTGTCTGTATTTGTTTGCCATAAGTTATAGATGAATTCTCCCATTGATTTGTCTGTCATTCAATCCTTTGTGAGTGGAATTTGTCTATTGTAAATAGTAGAAGAACTTTGAATGGCACAGATGAAGACAAATTGATTGATAGACAAACCCTGCTCTGTCTGCAAGAATTCCTCCAAGATATTTGTCTGTTAGATGATCCTTCGTGCATGTGCTTTGTTTATTATAATAGATGAACCTTGGGTAGTGCAAATGAAGTTGAACTGATCAATAGACAAACTCTCATAAACAGACGAAGTGTGATGTTCTTCTTTTGTTCTATATTTGTCTATTGAAGGTGATGGATGAAGTTTGCTTTGTCTTGCTCAAATAGATGAAGTGTAGTATTCATCCAATGTAAGTGATAGACAAACTTTTCTCTACTTTGTCTTGGACAAATTACTCTGCACATCGCATATAGGTTTGTCTGTAGTAAGTTGCAAACAAACATACCTTTATCTTTTAAAGTGCTTTTGTCCAAGCAGCTCTTTATCTATTCAGCTTTATCTATTCAGCTTTGTCTATGCTCACTGTACAGCTTGTACTTCATCTTCCACTTTATCTGTTACTTTGCCTATAGTAAGTAATAGACGATTTTGATCAATAGACGAAGAAGGGTTCCTCATTTGTTTTGCATTCTTCGAGCAGCAGAAGAAGTTTGTTTCTGCAACTTCTTTCTTTCTTCAAACTTGATTTGTTTATCTTAGCTTAGCTGAAGTTGCACTCCTTTGTCTATTCATCTTGCCTTTTTGTCCTTAGATTAATCCATTCTTCTAATTTTGTTGGTTAGATAAAGTTTTCTTCACTTTATGCATGATTGTTTAGGTGGTGGTTCCTTCTTTCTTCCTTTTTCTGAGTGTTTGATGAAGCTTCTTCTTCTTTCTTTGTCTTAAATAAATTTTATCTGGTCAGTGTAGATAGTTTGAATTTCTCAAATAACTTTATGTTCTTCGACCATGGCTTCGTCTTCAACTACTTCTGTCTTACATTTATCTGTAGAAATTTTTTATTGAAGTTAACAGATAATGCAAACTTATTGTAGCACATATTTGAAGCCTTATTTTCTTCCGTTGAATTTGTCCATGAAAGTCTTCTCTTAGATAATGCAACCTTTTTTGTTATTTATCTTCTGCTTTCTTCTTCTTCTTCTTCTTCTTCTTCCACGATCTTCATCAATTCAGCCCCTTTTTTGGAACATAGTAGAGAGTTATGGTAGTCTATTGTAGATGATTGTGATCCTACACTTAGAACTTTTTTCCACTAGCTACATTATTAGCTTTCGGATTTATTAACATAATGCATTTTATCCACATGTGATTTTAACATATTTTAAAGTGAGGATAATATATATCTTTATTTAGGTGCATAATATGAAAGCTTAAGTGAATATAGTGCATAGTATAATTCAACAAATTAACGCATTAGCACACCATTAAATAAAAGATTTATGCTTGCATAATTAAATATTCACAATTATGCATACATTTCTTATTATTATTTATTAAATTATGTATTTAATTATTAATAATTTAAGCATACATATGTTATATTTTAATGAAGTTTTATTATTATCAAAATCATATATTGTAATGCTGACATAAGTTTGTTGGTAAGCTTTGAAAAAACCCACCGGGAAAAGTTTGTTGGTGAGCTTGTAAAAAACCAACCTATGTAAGATTTTGTTGGTAAGCTTGCGAGAAACCATCCTATGTAAGAGTTTGTAGGTAAGCTTGGGAAAACCAACTGGTGATTAGTAAAACTTGAGTACAGTGAGTGAGGCTAACTCAGAGAGTGGAGTAGGTATCAAGATAGGCCAAACCACTATGAAAATACTTGTGTGCTCTGTGATGCATGATTTATTTTCTAATTACTACAACACTTTGGTTTTATATTGGTCAAAATTTTAAAAGCTCAATTCACCCCCCACTTGAGCTACCACCTAAATGGGACCAACAAGTAGTTGTTCTCCTTGAAATCAGAGTATTGAATTGGAATCGGGTATTCTCAAACGATGCTAGTTGTGGCAGCGTATAAGCTGCCAAAGAATTTGCAACTTGATTCTTATAAAATCTAGCTAGTGGAGTTATGGCTTGCCCCCTACCTATTGATGGTGTAGCCGATCCTTTTCCACACCCTCATCCAAGTGGTCTTGGTATTAACGTCCCAGCATGGAAGGCAAAAGATTATGGAGTTGAGAAATTTGTAATTAGCCTCCAATGGAATACATTCTAAATAGGCAAAGTTGGCATAGGAGCGGGAATGACTAGATGTTATGGTGGCTATGGATGTTGAAACAGCAACTCATCTTCATCATCATCTATTTGGAGTACTTCTAGCTCTTTCTTGAGTTTCAGCTTGTCTTCTTGTGACATGCTTATCCCAATCTCAAAGCCTGAAGACATTGGTGGCGGAACCACTAGGAACAGGACCGCCTGTGGAGAAAACTATGATGAGGGACCTTGTGATATATACCCTTGTCTTTTGGCAACAAATGGCTGTTGCCTTCTATCCACAGTTGGTTTGGCTAATTCTTTTAGCTACGCTATCTCATTTGGTGCCAACTCATAATATTGGACCTTTGATTAGAATGCCTCTGAAATTATGAGTGGTCATATATTAGCCGATATGCGCCTCATAACACCTTGATAGAATTTAAAGTACTGATGTACTATAGATGTCACAACTTGATAGCGATGCAATTATAGCCTACCAAGTAATAAGTTGTAGGACATTGGTACATTAATGACATGATAATTAACCTTTGTGAGATAACTTTGAATGTCAAGACTCAAGGTGATGGTCTCCATGGCCCTTCGGCTTTTTTAGTTAAAGCCTTGAATCATGAGATTGGTGCTTTTGAGTACAAATGGGCACATCCTAATTTGCTTCAATACTTTGGGTTGAAGAATATTCACCATAGATCCTGGATCTAGCATAACGTAGTTAATCCATTCTCTTGCTAGGTCGCTACTTACGAACAGTGGATGATTATGCTCTATGCTTCTAAGAAATAGGTCATCATCCATAAAAGTGATTGTTTGGTTGCATTTGATTGTAGTAGCAACCTCTGCCATGTATAAGTCCTTTATGGACTCATCTACTAGTGCATTGATGAGTGCTTGCCAAGACTCCTTAGATAAATGTAGTGTGTCATATATGCTCAGTCTTGCTAGGATTCTGCATGAGTAATGACGTCGTGTTCTATTTTATTTGTGAGCTTAAGAGCTCCCTTCCTTGGACCAGAAGATAAGGAACTCCATATATTGATTCTTCTTGCATTGGAGCTTTTCCTTTATCCTAGGTTGTATTTTTCCAGAATCTTAACACATCTATTATTTTAGGTGATTCAGATACTTCTTGCGGAGCATTCTCTTCATCCAGTATCACATTATTCATGTTATAAGATACCTCCATAGGTTCTGATGGCTCTTGAATTAGTAGCTTGAGCAATCCAAGGAATGAAGTAGGGACCTCTTTGGGCAGTGGAACGGCCTTGCCCAATGCAATGATACACTCTTAGACTATATGCCCCTCTTCTTGTAGCACATGGCAATAAAGATAAGCATTACACCATTTCAAGGTGAAATCAGAAAGATTTTTCCCTTCAAGAGGGTGAATTCCTTGTTCTTGTTCCTTACAGAAAAGAAAAGTGTATCATGAAATCTATGCATGAATGCTTCGGCTAGTACCTCCCAGGACTTAAATGATTTAGCTGATAATGTTGCGATCCACTTGATAGCATAACTATTACTAGCAAGCAAGAATGGGAAGCTCTTAACTATTCTGGAACATTATTCATACTAGATCTTGATATTGGAACAAATGTCCGAATGTAATCTTGTAGCCTTCTTTGAATATTTTCTTAATAGGTCACCCTAAGTGACAAACTTACTTGATTTCTGGGACTACCGTTAGAACAGGGGCCTTCATGCAGTGCAGGTATTCAAGAATTCTTGCAATGTGTGATTCTATGAACACCTGCTCCTTTGGAGGGTCATCCATTTCCTTTATTTTCTTCTTTTCAACTTGATCAAATGACTCTATAAAATTAGATAGCATTCAATGATTAAAATAGACTCTTACTAGGCAAAGATAAACTTCTTTTGCCTCTAGGTGATCAACAATTATGGATCACTCCAAGCGGCATCTCTCCATTTATGGATATAATCGACTGTCTTCTCACCAAAATGTTGATCTTAATTGATGAGAGACTTTCGAATTCCTTCCTTTCTCTTACCAAAGTGTAGTAGGAACATATCTTGCAAGGGAACCATTCTTTGGCACTCTGAACTGTTGGGGACCAAAACCAATTCTTCTTCACTTTTGGGGAAAGTGAATTCTCATAACTCTAGTACATCTTCCCAAGATATGGATTTTCTCCTCAACATTCATCAACATATCAAAGGAGGTGTGTGACCTGCTAATTACCAATATTAAATAAGTTAAATCCTTAGTGCCGATGTTCCCTTTAGTGATCATGCCTTCTACGGGAGCATTTTCGCTTCTTGTTTGGCTGGCTTATGGAAGCCTCACCTTTCCCGATATGGTAATAAGAAGTCACTTTGGATATTCAAATGAATCATCTTCATCAAGGCTTGGGTTACCCCTAGCTCCTACTTCTAGTAAGTTATCCCAGAGGGTGACCCATACTTTGTCAGTAGTTGACGAGAGTGATGATGATGGCCCCAAGCATAAAGCTCTAGGCACCCTTGATCAAAGTGGGTTCTTCTCTTCTTTTTTCCTGTCATTTTCTTATAGAAGGATTTGAGCCTCTCGAGATGGAAGTAATCTCTAATGATGTATGGTTGAAACCATGATGGCCAGCAATGTATTCTTTTGGGGTATGGGAGTAAGTCTTTTAGATCATCCTCCCTTTCCCTTTACTTCGCATGTTTGATTTGACGGTTTTGTCCCTTGCATCTCATCAATGGGACTTTTAGGATTTCCTTTGAATAGACAAGATCCTAACTTTCTTCATCAACTATGAATTCCCTTTGCACTTCTCAGCTAGAGGTTTTAGGGAATGGGCAATTGAATTCTTGTTCTAACTTCACCAGATCAAGAATTTTTTTCACTGATATATTGTTGGATGTTGCTTGTGCATCCTTTTTTGATATAATGATTCCAATCTTCATACAATAGTTAATAATCCTCCTTACTATCTTACGTTTGACCATTGATTGATTGATACCCCGATGGTAATGGCAATATAAGGGATGGTTTAACTTATTAGCTTAAGCCGAGAATAAGGGTTCCAGAAGCTTAATATTTCCTAATTGGATGTGCCATAATAGGATTGGTACTACTTCCTTATTAGAGTATTGGTATTTTGGCTCCAAGATCTCTCTTTTGTTTGGCTATTTGTTGCTACCACCACTTTTGATTTTATTGGTGTTGACAAAAATATTTGGTTTACCTCTTTCTACTTCTTTCTTCTTTGGTCTGAATGAGCTTTCCTTTTGCTTTTCATCATGGGCTTTACTCTTCCCAGTGAGGGAGAGGAGGTATTCCTTTTGACTTACCTCATTGGCCAATGCCCTGAAGGTGGTTATTTTCTTATTCACCAAAATAGCAAGGTCAACCTTGATGTCATTCTTGGTAAGTAAACTCTTTGTTCTTTAATTAAGGTTGCCTCGCACTTGCTAGCTTCTATCTACCAGTGGGAGATAAAATCCCTCACTACTTCATCATCTCTTTGCTTCATAAGGGAGAGGTCTACCAGTGTGACATCCTTCTTAGTTACAAAGAGTCTAGCCTAGAACAGGCTTTGCATGTCATTCCAAGTTTTGACTAACCCCATGGGTAACATCAAGTACTATTGAAATGTAGGTCCTTTGAGGGGAAAGTCATACAATCTTAAATAAAGATTGTAATAAATGGTGTAGTTTCTAATCTTAAGATTGAAGAGGGTAAGATGGTATTGAGGATTGTCGGTCCCATCAAATGTATGGAAAACTATCATTTGCAAGCCTAGCTAGAATGACACATTCTCAATCTCCAGAGGATAAGACTGATGGTATATGTTTGGCACTTAAGAAGGCAAGTTTATCTGCCTTTGAGTCATCCAATCATTCATCATCTCATTGAATTGGGCCATTAGATGCAAGTTTATCTGATATGGTTGCGCATGCACATTTGCATCAAATTGTTGCTATCGAACACATCAAATTGTTGCTATTAAACATTCTCACCAAATTGCTGTGCTTGAATATTTATATTAGGCAGTTGTCGATGTGAAGCAACTGGGGAAGCAAAGGGTGAGTCTTCTACTTTGATAGGGTCCCCTCTTGATGGATTGAAGATAAACAGTCGCACTAGCATGGTCATTCCCATAGATGGAGTTGGCATGCCTTATTGAGAGGGTGTGTGGCATTGGAAGGTTGGCTAGGATTGGAGGTCTAGTTGGTATTTTGTTGCATGCACAACTCTCACAAACATTGGTTTTCAGCTTCTAGTTGCTCCATTCATCTCATTATCTCCTCCATAGATGTAGCAGTTGCATTACCCTCAGTCATATAGGACATGACTACGGGGAGGGCTTAATGGCTATGCATTGATTGGTGGGAGAGGTAGACATGTGACATTCTTTTCCAATATCCTCTGGTAGAGAATAGAACATTTGGAGAGGCGTCATGAGCCTTGCCATCAACCTCATGACCATCCTTAAATGAGGTGGGCTTGCTAGTGTTGGTAATAAGTCTCTGTCAATTGACATGGTGTAGACATTGACAGGTTGCACCCTCCTTTTCTTTTGGTTTTTTTTTCTTGGGGCTGCTAGAGTCAACCTTTCTTTCTCTTTTCTCTACATTTGATGCCTTCCTTAGTGTTGGGCCATGGAAAATCAAAGGGGGCTGACTGATTTGAGTTGATCAGTCGTCCAACCAACTGACGGCGCCGGCAGATATAGCAATGGTGGCAGCAACACGGTGCAGCCCACCAGTGGATGAAAAGGGCTGAACAAAACCACCGGCAGAGCAGGCAGCGCTGTCGGCGGCGACGTGGAACGTCCTGCTGATGATGCCGGCAAATCGGGCTAGTGGCAGCAACACCGTATAGCCCACCAGCGGACGGACAGAGCTGGACGATATCTCCGGCGGAGCGGGCAGCGTTGTCGGCGGCGACACGGAACGGACTAGCTGCCGACGCCAGCAGATCGGGCTGGTGGTAGCAACATAGTACCGCCCCACCAGCCGACGAGCAGAACAGATCACGTTGTTGCCTGGTGGAGACGGCAACGTCATCGCTGGGCATCAAGGCTGGCCACGAACGGAGTTGGGCAGTGCCGACGGAGGAGTGGACCAACCGATGACACCGGCGGACAGCAACGGTCGACGATAGGCGAACGCGGTAGGACGCCCCCTGTTCGTGGCTGCCGCGAAACAGGGTGTCCGACGGATCACTGCCGGCATCGTCGGCGGCGAGGGGCGTCGCCGGCGACAGCATGGCCGGTGATGCATCTCTCGAACATTGACGGCGTGGTGGCGGACTATTGGCAATAGTGTCCCATCACCGACAGCAGTGCGAACAGCAAATGTCCGTAAGATGCCGCTCATTTTCGGCCGGCGAGTCAGCCGCACGATGCGGGAGGGGACCACAAAAACATCGGCGCGACGCAAGGATCCAAATGAATGGACCCGATCCGACATTCGGCCGTCGGCTGGCGAGACCGCACGACCTTTTGACGGCCAGCACAAGGGACCTGCCTGGCGACGACGGACCATCTCCGGCCACCAAACTTAAAGTTTGGTGAGGTAAAATTGATTTCTGCCACTTGGCCGGATCTGATCGGCCTTCCGATCAACTGAAACCGACGGCGGAAGTCTGCAGCAGCCACAGCCACGTTTACATGCTTACATGCTTGCAGCGGACGACTGCCCTGTTTTGTGGCGGCCATAAACAGGGCATCCGACCATGGGCGTTAGCGACACCTGATCGGCGGGATGACGGAGGCCGACGACAAGGCAACGCGCGGCAACTAGCTGGGACAGCGTCGACGGCAATAGTCGGTGCGGGCAGCGGCGGCTCGCTGCCAACCGTAGCGGCAGCGTGCGACGGTGGCGCATGGCCATGCAGGCAACCACCTCGGGCGGTCGGCCCTCCACGCATGACTAGCGGTGACCGGCAACGACAGCACGACGCTGTCGCTGGCATGTCACGAATGACGACAATAGGTGGGGCGGGCAGCGGCGTCTCGCTGCTAGCTGCAACGGCAGCCTCCGATGGATGACATCAACGCGCAGCTAGCAGGTCACCGACGACGGCGATGCAACAAACAGCAATGCCTCACCGCCGGCAGGGACAACGTCGACGGCGGAAGTGCGGCACCGGCAGCGAGACATCGCTGCTAGCCATAGCGTCGGCTTGTAATTATGACACACGGCCACACAGCGACCAGGGCAGGCAGTTGGCCCACCACGGCATGGATTGGATCGTGAACAGGAACCGCCCGGGACCGCGCATCATCAGCGGGGCCGTGACGATGTGATGCATCGGCAGTAAGGCCATTTCGGCGAGGGCGCAGGTCAGAGGAGCGGAACAAGAGGCGCCAGCGTGGCGCACAACTGGATGCTGTCGTCGACGTGCCGCGGACGCGGGCGCCACTTCACGCCCGACCCACGCCAGTTGAGCCAACCAAGAGCGCCAGCATGGCGCGCAGCTGGTTGCCGTCGTCGATGTGCCACGGACGCGGGTGCCACTTCATGCCCGACCCACGCCAGTTGGGTGAACCAAGAGCGCCAGTATGGCGCGCAGCTTGCTGCCGTCGGCAGGTTTGCCGCGAACGTGATCGCCACTTCACGCCCGACCAACACCAGATGAGCCAACCGAGAGCACCACCATGGCGCGCAGCTTGCTGCCATCGGCGAACGTGCCACGGGTATAGGCACCACGACACGCACGCCCATTGCCAGCGTGTTGAGGGGCCGAACCGCAGGGCCGATGGAGCGAGTGCACCGACAGACCAAGAGGTGGCGAAACGGGCCTCCCCCAGTGACCCGCGCAATGGCGGATCCCGATGAACGGATCCGATCAGGCGTCCGGCCGTTGGTCGACGAGATCGCAAGCTCTTTCGGCGGCCAACATGAGGGACCTACCCGGCGACGACAGACCACCTCCTGCCACCAAAC
>JAYJMB010011978.1:0-47976 GCA_036873735.1 Pouteria campechiana
TTAAAATTAAAATATGAAAATATAAAGAAAAAATGTTAGACAAAATTATACATCTCTTTTGCCCCTCAAAATTTTTATATCAATTCAAAATAATATAATAGAATTTTTGTAGACAAATTAGCATAAATTAATTCAAAATGAGAAGATTAAAAACAAAGCAAAATTTCCAAAGGGTGGAACGCTATCAGCATCTCATTTTTAGGGTATTTAATGTTCATATTATTTTGAGGAGTCAAACGATGGAAGTTTTTCATAAAATTTGATATGATAGTATTAAATTCTATCTATTTTAACTTTATATTTTTATTTTTGTAAAATAACATCAATAAATTGGGTTTTAATCAATCTCAAAAGGGGTATTTGCTAAGGCGTAGTGTCAGTGCACTGTTCATCCGAATTTCATTATTTTCAATGCAATTTATTTCATGATAATACAATATATTAATTATGGTTATATGGGGCAGATAATGCATGTGCAAAATCATGTACCTCATATACAAAAAGTTCAGATTATAAGTGCCCAAATTGTAATTATTCAAAGAAATCAAATTGAACTTAAAATAACTTAAAACAACTACTTGCTTACCTTATTTAATTGAGAAATTTTCATAGCCCTCATACTCTAATTTACAACTTCTAATGAAGCCATAATTCCCTATTAAAATTTTTAGTGAACCCCCTTGAATTAGGGTTTGAAATTCATTGAAGAGAAATCAACTTTTGCATGATATTCTTTCATAAACATCATCACCATTTAAATTAGATTAAGCACTTACCTTAATATTCAAATTACTTTGGTGGGTCCCACTAATCATCAATATTTCACCATGTTTGGGTGACTGGCACTTCTTGATCTCAAGAGAAAATACATCCTATAGCCCACTAATTACTTGAATCAACATTTGTTATGGATTACTTGAAATAAAATTGCCTAAAATGGAAAATTGGGATGATGGGGAAAGAGTGTTTATGTTGGGTTGTAAGGGCAGGGAGATGAGGAAGATGGAAATGGGATGGGCATTGCAAAAATATACTTTTTACATTATTTTTTATTTTGGTAGTCTATGCTCCACCCACTTAGATGCACATTCACTCTCTTGAATTTTTAAAATGCCATCAAATTATCATTCTTTACACATGTGAATCATCAATTTGATATATCATATTCTAAAATCAAATTCCCATCTATTATTTCCATAATTTCATCATTTATTTTTCAATTAAATTTGATTAAATTAAAATTTTTTAGAAATTACTGGCAACTCAGTTTTTTGGCTTTCCACATGTAATTTTTAATTTTTCTTCACTTGTTAATTATTAATTAACATATTTCATTATCATCCTCACATAATGTGGATATTTCATCCATTTTTATAATTATTTGATAATAGAATTCCTCAAAAATTCAATTTTATAATATGTTGCAATGGAAAAATTACAGAAACTTTATAATAGTGAAAATTTACATTTTTGAAATTTCTTGGGCCTTACAATTAGCATATATCAAGTCTAAATAGGTTTTGTTATTATCAAAATCATGCACATAATTCTAACAAATTTTGTATAATGTGAACAAGAAAGGGGGTTTTGATTATAATGAAGAAAGTGTTATAAAAGAAATCTATTAGAGAAGAAAATATTGGTTCAAGTCAACATCCACCATCACAATCTTACAACTGATCATTAGTTTAATTATGAATCAAATTACAATTTGAATATTCACCATTGGAATTATTTTTATATCTCTCTTTCAACATAGTTAATTAGAAACACGCGATCTAATTAACTCTAACTACTAAACAACCTCAGACACGTGCTAGAGATTAAATCTAATAACAGCCTAAAGATTTATAGAGATTAATGAAGTTAAACAACATAAGCACACATGGTTGTATTAATTTAGTCAAATATTCTTCCTAAGATTTAATAACTGCAAATATTCTTCCTAAGATTTAATTTCTAGGAGATTAGCTAGTTCCTAGAAATTAAACACAATAACCATAATTATGAACAAAGAAGAACATTCAATACTCAAAGTATAAATTGAATAATTAAATCAAATTAGATCTCACAATATAGTGATTCTCAGGCTTCTGTCTCCTTAAACCAAGAATAAAAGTTTTGCCACTCAGGGCTATGAAATTACAAAGAAAATAAAATAAAAGAGAGAAGAGAGAAAATTCTCTATTGAAATCCGCCAAGAAGTTCTCTCTAAACCCTAGCAAAAGAACCCCCCAAAACTTTAGGAAACTACTATTTATACAAAGTCAAAAATATGCAAAACAATAATTTCTGCCACTTTCAAAAAGTGGGGAATAGAGTCGAGCACCACTGGTGCCACCTTGCTGCCCGATGTGGTGGGGGTGTGACATGGGTTTGTGTTGCTGGTGCCCATCCTCCGGTGCTTTGCTTCTTGTTGCTTCTCCTTTGCACTTTATCCTGACTTTGGCATTCTTCCTATTTTTTCCCTTGATGTAGTCCTTATCTCTGAAAAATCCAAGCATAAAATTTGTAGAAATTTTTCTTTTGTTTTCAGAACATCTTTAATCATTTCAATCGGAGTTTGAATGAGAGAGTTATGCCCAAAATACGGAGTGATACTAAAATTGTCCAAAATCCTTCAATTGACTTCTTTTTGCACTTTACCACTCCAATTGTCTCCTAAATCAAAATATAAGAATAACAATTGCATATAGGAGTTAAATAAGTATACAAGATTAAGTATTAAGGTAATAAAATATGATATTTTGCATTCTCATCAAATTCCCCTATACTTAACTCTTGCTTGTCCTCGGGCAAAACTCAAATTCGCTCTCCCCTAAAATGATTATCAAGGTTGCAATTATCATAAACAAAGAATAACCAAAAATCTTCAAAACTCATAATATATTATGAACAAATCATTCTTACACAACCTACAATCATTCAGTAAGCATTCTCTCTTGAAGATGAATTAAACTAAATAAGTAGAACCCTCACAGAAATAAACACTCTACTATCAAATTTTTGAAGGGTATATATTCCACCATATGCTTGCATATCTTCTCATTCTCCATTACTGGGATCACATGCATATCATAAATCATAAGGACTTTTCATAGGTTATAATGGGGTTTAGGGTAAAGGTGAGAAATATTTGGAGATGTAGCTCAAAAGCCATTAAAACTAGTGAACTATAAATAAATCAACTCATGCTTAAGTATATAAGACATGTACAATCACTTATTTTCTTTAGCATCTTTCACTTCTGAATACATAATGTATTCATAGACCCCTTCCCTTGAAAATTTGATATTTTATTTTTCTTTTTCTCTTTTTCTTTCATTTTAACACACATTTTTTTCAATTTTAAGAGCAACAATCTGTTCTATTTCACCAATCATAGCCATTCCATAAATTTTGATACCCCCACACTTTATATCTTGTACACTCATACATAGCAAATGATAACCCATCCTCCATAGCTCTATGGCTTGGGTAAAGACATTATTTTTTTGAGTTTCAAGCTTGTAACATAAGTTCACAATAAAAGTCTACAAAGCTCAAAGGGGCTCAACAAGAGCAAAAATTAATCACAAGGTAGGCTATTTGGCTAATGTAGTTCAAAACAAAGAAGGCCTTAATCATGTTCATGCATGCATGTATCAATATGATCTCAAAATTTCACCAGCTTTTGTTTATGAAATTTATTTATTACCATTCTCAAGGAAAATAACTTAAGTAAGCAATTATAAATTGGAGGATTACTTATTCAATTATGTTATGAATTTTTTGAGCATAGTTGAATCTTGCTTATGACATCCTCAACCTCAAATCATAAGAAACCACCAAAACAAAGGGCAAAACTAACTCTCTCTCAATTTTTTTAAAGTAGAAGCAAAAATAAAATAAAAATAAAAATAAAAACATAATCTAAACCTAACTCTAAATTGCCTCCCCCACACTTAAAACTTACGTTGTCCCCGATTTAAGGTCAAATGTAAAGAAGATGAAAAAATAACCATAATATAAATGCAAAAATAAGAAAAAGAAACACAAATTCCCCTTGGGTTGTCTCTCAAGCAGAGCTTTTGTTTATAGTCGTTGGCTCAACTCATTGCATCTTTCTTCAATCTAGAGCAATTGCAAACTGGAAATAATGAAGCATGCATGTAGATAGGTCAATTCCTTTAATATCTTTCATTATCCAACCAATAGCCCTCTTATGCTTCTTCAGACCTTGCACAAGCCTTTCTTCTTATAATGCATTGAGTTTACTGGAGTTGATCATAGGCAAGGTTTCTCCATCTTCAAGGAACAGACACTTGACGTGGTTGGGAAGAGGCTTTAAATCTGGAATGGATGCCTGCACAATAGATGGTTAAAGGCCCTTGTTAGAAATTAGCAACTCAATGTAAGGATCATTACTTGATTCTGATAACTTCGAAAAGTCATCCAATGTTGCAACAATTTCCTACAAATCAATACTCAAAAGTAACACCTTATTCTCTTTCTCAAGATGTTTACTAATGGCAACTTTCAATTCATCTTTTTCCATCAAGTTCAAAAACTTCTTATACACAAGAATTAATCACATCAATGGAGTAAACAGGTTCATCATCAGTAGGACATTTCATGGCATCATAAATGTTAAACTTGACAGTTTCACCATCAAATTCCATGGTAAGCAAGCCACTATGAACATCTATCTTAGTCTTAGATGTCTTTAGGAATGGTCTTCCTAATAGAATAGGAGTAGTTTGATTACCATTCTCTATATCTAACACATAAAAATCACCAGGGAAGATTAAATCATTGAATCTTATTCAAAGGTCCAAGTTTCAAAGAAGCATACAAAGAATATGGTATAATATTAATGGAAGCTCCTAAATCTAACATGACCTTTTTAGGTTTAGTGTTACTTATCATGCAAGGGATAGTAAACATTCCTAGATTTTTGCACTTTGCAGGGAGTTTTCTTTGAATGATTAAAAAAATATTCTCCCCTACTCTCACCTTCTCGTACCTATAAAGTTTCTATTTTTTCTTTGTAGTACACAATTCTTTCAAGAATTTAGCATAATGAGGTACTTGTTTAATGACATCAAAAATTGAAATATTTACCTCACATTTACGAAAAGTCTCATAGAAATCTTTATAGGTCTTAATTTTGTGATATTCTGCCAAAGCATGAGGAAAAGGTTGTACTAGTTTATATTTAGAAAGAGGTGGAAACTTACATTAAGTACTTTATTATCCTTAGGAAGGTCCTTGTCTGCAACAATGATTTTCCCTTTTTCTTACTCTATTAGTGTAGGAGTTGCTTTTGTTAGAATGTCTTTCTCTTTGCCACTCCTCAAAATAATTGCACTCATGTCCTCTCTTTGGTTCACCACTATTGGAGAAGGCAATTTTCTTGAATTTTGTGTCTCTAGCAGATTGATTGTGGTAGCTATTTGACTTACCTAATTCTCTAAATTCTGAATGCTAGCTATTGTCTCTTGTTGAAATTACAAAGTGTTAGTGGCAAGAGACTTAACAATATCTTCTTATGACATATCAAAGTTATAAGTTTGTCCCTATGGTTGTCTGGGTGGGTATGGCTATTGATACTATTGAAAATTTGGGTGATTTTGGGCAAGAGGTTGATTTACTTGTGGGTTCCCATAGCTAAAATTAGGTTGAACCTACCATCTTGGGTTATATGTATTCAAATAGGGATCATACTTTCTTCATGGTTGTCCAGAAAAACCACCCATTGTGTTCACCTGCTCAATAGGTTCCTTGTAAAGAGTTGGGCATGTATCAGTTGGATGTCTTACCATGAAGCAAATTCCATAAGCTTTCGCTGTCTACATATTCCCTACAGCTAATTAATAAATAAGATAAGTTAGACCTGCAATTGATTGTTTAAGGGAGGAAACACTTACCTCATTATTAGGCTTGGATAGATAATCAAGCCTATTGCCAAATTATTGTGAGTTGGCTACCATGTTTGCAATCAAGTTCCTTACAGCTTCAGGAGTTTTATCCACCAAAGCTCCTCCACTAGCAGTATCAATCATGCTTCTTTCAGTGGGTAGAAGTCCCTCATAGAAATACAAGATGATTAGCTGCTCACTAATCTAATGACAGGGATAACATGCACATAATTTCTTGAAATGCTCCCAGTATTCATATAGGGATTCTCCATTATGCTGTCTCACAACACAAATTTCTTTCCTAATGTTGGCAGCTCTTGAAGCTGGAAAATATTTTTTAGATATGATGTCTTCATCTCATTCCATATTGTGATGCTCTAAGAGGGTAGGTAATAAAGTTAATTCTTAGCCAAATCCTTCAAAGAGAATGGAAAGGCTCTTAGTTTTATCTACTCTTCAGTCACCCCTGTCAGTTTCATACTTGTGCACACACATAAAATTACTTTAAATGCTTGTGGGGATTTTCACCTGTAAGACCATGAAAAGTGGACAAGAGATGAATTAGTCCAAATTTTAATTCAAAATTAATAGTAGCATCTAAAGTAGGAAATGTTATGCATAAGGGTTGTTGATCCAAATTAGGTGTGGTAAGCTCTTTCAAAGTTCACGTTTCAGCCATGATTTCCTCCTTTTTGGAATTTCTTCAAGCTTCACACCTAAACCTACGCAAAGTTCTTTCAATTTCTGGTTCATACTACAAATCACCTTGATTAGGAGATTGAGTAATAGTTATAAACAATTAAGGGGAATCTAATGAATCCTAAAAAAATACAAAAACAAAAATAGATAGGAAAAATCACAAAAGCACAAAAATCAATTAGAATGCCTCCCTAACAATGGTGTCAAAAATTTGGTGTGCTGTCATAAGCAACCAAATTTAGAACCTTGCTCTAAGTTCAAATTCTATAGTATTCTGAGTAAGGGTCGATCCCATGAGGAGTATCTAGTTTAATTTTGTGTAATGTGAACAAGAAAGGGGGGTTTTGAATGTAATGAAGAAAGTGTTATAAAAGAAATTTATCAAAGAAGAAACCTTGGTTCAAGTCAACATCTATCATTAGAATCTCATAACTGATCATTTATGCAATTATGAATCAAATGGCACTTTGAATATTCACTATTGAAATTATTTTTCCTATCTCTCCTTCAACATAATTAATTAGAAACATGCAATCCAATTAACCCTAACTACTAAACAACCTCAAACATGTGCTAGAGATTTAATCTAATAGCAACCTTAAGATTTATAGAGATTGATGAAACTAAACAACACAAGCACACACGGTTGTATTTAATTTAGTAAAATATTCTTCCTAAGATTTAATAACTGTAACAACAGCAAATTATTAAACCCTAGTTGCTTCACAAATTAGAGGGTTCAAACAATTATAAATTTGATATCTAATCTAGCAATAGATTGAAATGAATAATAAACTAGTAGGCCTTCTAGCAATTAAACATAATAATCATAATCATGAACAAAGAAGAACATTCAATACTTAAAGTATAAATTAAACAATTAAATCAAATTAGATCTCACAGTATATTGATTCTAAGGCTTCTGTCTCCTTAAACCAAGAATAAAAGTTTAGCCAAGTAGGGCCATGAAATTACAAAGAAAATAAAATAAAAGAGAGAAGAGGAAAAATTCTTTGTTGAAATCCACCAAGAAATCCTCTCCAAACCCAGCAAAAGAACCTCCAAAAACCCTAGGAAATTGCTATTTATACAAAATCAAAAATACACAAAACAATAATTTTCATAGCTTCCTAAAGGTAGGAAATAGAGTCAGGCACCACTAGCACCACCTTGCTGCCTGATGTGGTGGGGGTGTGATGTGGGTTGGCGCCAGTCTGCTGCCTCCGGTGCTTTGCTCCTTGTTGCTTCTCCTCTGCACTTCATCCTAATTTTGGTATTCTTCTTATTTTTTTCCTTGATGTAGTCCTTATCTTTGAAATATCCAAGCATAAAAGTTGTAAAAATTTTTCTTTTGTTTCCATAACATCTTTAATCATCTCAATCGGAGGTCAGATGAGAGAGTTATACCCAAAATACGGAGTGATGCTGAAATTGTCCAAAATCCTTCAATTGACTTCTTTTTGCACTTAATCATTGTCTCCTAAATCAGAATATAAGAATAATGAGTGCATATAGTAGTTAAATAAGTGTAAAAGATTGAGTATTAAGGGAATAAAATATGATATTTTGCATTCTCATTAAAACTTCTCTTGAATTGCACTCTCATCACCTAGGTGTTCCAATCTAGACAAGTGGTCAGCTACCACATTTTCACTTCCTCTCTTGTCTCAAATTTACAAATCAAATTCTTGCAACAATAATACCTAATGAATCAATCTAGGTTTTGCATCCTTCTTCACAAACAAGTGTCATAAAGCTACATGATCAGTATGCATGATGGCCTTTGAGCCAATAATATATGATCGAAATTTCTCCAATGCAAAAATCACTGTTAATAATTCCTTTTCTATTGTGGTATAATTCTTTTATGCTTTATTCAATGTGTGGCTTACATAATATATAGCTCTAATGATCTTATCATGCTTTTGACCTAGAACTGCTCCCACTGTCATATCACTAGCATCACACATGATTTCGAAAGGTAGATTCGATTTAGGCATCACTAGAATCAGAGCAGAGATCAACCTCTCCTTTAGCATATTGAATGCCAGCAAGCACCATTTAAAATAATTAAAAGGAGTATCTTTTTCAAGGAGATTGAATAAATATTTAGAGATTTTTGAGAAATCTTTAATGAATCTCCTGTAGAATCATGCATGGCCCAAGAAACTACAGATTTCCTTTATATTGGATGGGAGTGGGAGTTGCTCAATGGATGTAATCTTTGCTTTGTCCACTTCCATACCAAGAGCTGAAATCTTGTGGCCTAGTACAATGCCTTCCCTAACCATAAAGTGACACTTTTCTCAATTAAGAACTATGTTAGTTTACTCACATCTTTGTATAATGAGGGACAAGTTACATAAGCAAAGATCAAATGTGGAGCCAAAAACTGAAAACTCATCCATGAATACTTCCATAGTGTTCTCCACCATATCATAAAATATTACCATCATGCATCGCTAGAAAGTAGTAGGAGCATTGCACAAACTAGAGGGCATTCTCCTGTATGCAAATGTACCACATGGATAAGTAAAAGTCATTTTCTCTTGGTCCTCTAGAGTTATCATAATATATTTGTACCTTGAGTACCCATCCAGAAAGTAATAATAATCATATCCAGCCAAATGCTTTAGCATTTGGTATATGAAAGGTGGAGGAAAATGGTCTTTATTGGTGGCTTTGGTTAATTTTCTATAATCAATACACACTTGCCACCCAGTAACAGTTCTAGAAGGTAATAGCTCATTATTCTCATTCCAAATCACTATCATTCCACCTTTCTATGATACACATTGCATAGGACTCACCCATTCATTGTCAGAAATTGCATAGATAATACCTACTTTGAGTAATTCCAAAACCTTGGCACATACTACCTCCTTCATTGCTCGGTTAAGTCTTCTCTGATGCTCTCTAGAGGGTTTATAAGAATCTTCCATCAAAATCTTATGCATGGCTGGGCTTATACCTTTAATGTCTTCAATCAACCACGCAATAGCTGACTTGTGATCCCTTAGCACATGTAGTAGTTTCTCTTCTTCCAAACCTATTAGAGCAGAGGAAATAATCACTGAAAATGATGAATCATTGCCTAAATATGCATACCTGAGGTATTTTGGCAGTTATTTCAATTCTAATGTGGCTTACGCTTCTTTCAAAGCTAGTTCTTTTTTGAAAACTCCTACTTCATTACCTACTTTCTCTTGTGATCTTATCTCTAAAACCAATACTTGTTTTCTGATCTCTTCTAAACCTGTCATGGTCTGACTAATAGAGTTTGCAATGCAGTTTTCCAATATCAACTATGCTTTCATCATTAAAAACTATAGTTAGAAATTCATTTACAATTTCTATTATGTTACAAGTGGTCTTTTCAACTGGATAATTCATGGCATGGTAAATATTGAACTTTACTTCTTCATTAATTCTCAAAGTTAGCTCACCTTGCTGAACATCGATTAGAGCTCTTCCCATTGAGAAACGGCCATCCCAGAATAGGAGGTACTTCATGATCCTCTTCCATGTCCAGCACTACAAAATTAGCAGGGAAGATGAATTTATCCACATCTTCTATGATTCCCCAAGGATGAGTCAAAGACCTATCCACTAGTTGTAATGTGATAGTGATTAGCTTCACTTGTCCCAGTCCAAGTTTCTGAAAAATTGAAAGAGGCATAAGATTAATGGATGCACCTAAATCATATAATGCCTTATGAAGTGATGAATTTTCTATAGCGCATGGAATAGTAAAACTTCCTAGATCTTTTAATTTCTGAGGAAGCTTTCTCTACAATATGGTGCTGCATTCTTCTATCAACTTCACTGTTTCAAATTCTTTAAGCTTCCTTTTCTTTCAAATAACTTCTGTAATGAATTTTGCATAGTTTGGCATTTGCTCCAATGCTTCTGCAAAATAAATTTTAATATGAATTTTTTAAAAATTTTAAGGAATTTACTGAATTGCTCATCTATTTTTTTCTTCTAAAATCTTTGAGAAAAAGGGAGCTGTGTTTTCAAAATTGGAGGGTTATCATGCAATGTGATTCACCCCGGTTTGTAGTCTTCTTTTTCTGACTCTTCTTTCTTTGTTTGCCTTTCATTTCCTCCTTGTGCTACATCTTGAATTTCTACTTCTAAAGATATCGATGTCTCTTCTTTCTTCTTTAGGGATTCTAACTCTTTTTCGCTTCTTAGCATTATGGCATTATAGTGCTATCTTGGATTCTTCTCCATGTTGCTTGTAAAGGTGTCCTTATTCTGACTGCTAAAAGAGCTAGCAATCTGACCAATTTATGTTTCCAAATACTTAATGGATGCATTGATATTTCCCATTGTTGTTTCCATGTTATCAAGTCTTACTTCATTCCTGCTAAACCTATTTTGACTTTCATAAATAAATGTGCCCATGAGATCTTCTAAGGGTGATTTCTCTTCACCTGGTTGATCTCGGTGTTGAGGTTGATGTGGATTTTGGAACTTGGGAGGGTGGTTCAAGTTTTTCCTCAAATTTTTATAAGGGAGGTTATCCTATTTCCTCTAATTTCTAGGATAATATGGATTTTGCATGTTGTTACCTCAAAAATTGCTATAGCCCTTGTTGTTAACATATTGCACTTCTTCTCTGCTTAAATCTAGAGCAGTATATGCTTTAATTGGTAGAGGAGATGAAAAAGATTCTCCTACAATAGATGCTCCCTTAGGTGTTGAATTAGCAATCACCATTTAGTGTGTCAAAGAAGACATCTGTGTAGTTAGGGTTGTAATCTGATCCACCTCAAGACAACTTGCTACCTTTCTCATCGTATTTCTCTCATTTGATCACTATAATGTATTCGAAGCCATATCTTCAAGCAGTTGGTATGCCTCAGTTGTAGTCTTGGCTATTAGTGAACATCCAGATGTTACATCCACTATTGTTCTTGTCTGACCATTCAACCTATTGTAGAACAACTAAATTTGTAGCCAATCTAGAAAACCATGTTGTGGACATCTCCTAAGCAAATCTTTGAATTTCTCTCAACACTAATAGAGTGGCTTGAAATCCATCTATATGAATTGACCAATCTCACTTCTTAGTTGAGCTGTTGTGGCAGGTGGAAAAAACTTTGTTAGGAATTTTTCTACCATCCCATCCCATGTTGTAATGCTTTCTAGTTGTAAACTTTGCAACCATCCTCTCAATTTGTCCCTTAATGAAAATGGGAAGAGTTGTAGTTGCATAGCCTCATTTGGTAGTCCATTCATCTTTACTATATCACTAATCTTCCAAAACATGGCTAAATGAACATTCAGGTCTTCACTTGGTGAGCCTACAAATTGTTTATGTTGAACCATGTTAATTAGTGTTGGTTTCAACTTGAAGTTATTTGCATTGATGGATGGATGAGTGATTCCGGAGTAATTTTTATTGACCACTGGCTTGAAATAATTTCTAATTGGTCTCTGTTGATTTTGCTCGATTCTTGGCTGAATTTGTTTTGGTTCGCCTAGCTCTTGTATTTGTTCGCTTTGCTTTTCAAATCTGCTGCAGTGTTCTCTCTATTTCTAGATCAAAATAACTTGGGTTAGAATTTTTGTGATCTTGCATATACTATTATGAAAGCTAAAGAAATTAAATTTTCATTACAAAAATTAAAATGAAAACTAAACTTGATAAAAAGAAAATGAAAACACAATTCCAAATTAAACCAACCTATCTATTGACTATATTAGCAAAAGAAAATTGAAATATCACCAATTCCCGGCAATGACACCAAAAACGTATTCATTGCAAATTTAACTACAAGTGTACAGTGTTAAGTTTTATAGTTTAGTGATGAATGAGTGTTGTAACCACAGGGATTGTGTATTTCAACCTTTCAGTAGCTATCGTAATAGATAATTCTAACTTTATTTGAATGACTGAAGACAAATAGTTCTTAACTAACAACTAAACAGAATAACTTTGAGTAGAATAAATCAATATATGGAAATCCTAGAGGATTAATTTCATTTATGTTTCATTCATGGCAATTTCAACTCAATTCTGATTTAACAATGCATAAGTTTATAAACCAAGAATCCTAATTCACTTAACCTCCTCTCCTAAGTGCTAGGTTAAATATTTATTCTCAAAATCCTGATTTTGATATCCATATAAAAATCTGAATAATAAGAATGTATTAATATCTATGGTTCTCTGCTGAAGATTTCATAAAATATAGAAGCTCTACCAAGTCATCTATAGTTTTATATTATGATATTTAGATCCTATTTAGGGTTACCTCTTTCGAGTGTCAAAACCTAATTACAGAATCATTCAATTAATTGCCAATTAATTGAAAGCATTATATACCAAACATCACCAATAAACTTAATTGCAGTGCCAAATAAGAAAGTCATTGATTACACCATGAACTCCACATAAAATCAATCTCTTCTCTAGAAAAAGAGAGATTAGACACTCATGATGTAAAACAAATCAAGCAAATGAGATTGAGACATCAACATAGTTCCAATTTTAAGATAAACCAATGTCTTCCCCCTTTTTCAGATTGTTCTTCACCCCCTGGTAATGATCTCAGACCTCTTGATCTCCAAGTTGATCTTCTCTCCTTCAATGCTTCTTCAAAAACTCTCTAAAACTCCTAAGAACCTTAGCCCTAAAGTGCTCTCCAAAACCCTAGCAAAAACTGCCAAAAAACCTCTCTAACTTCTATTTAAAAACTATAAAAAATAATAGCTTACGCAATTTTTTTGCAACCTAGCTGTTGCCGACTCTAGCGGCACCACCTTGCTGGACATGAGTTAGTAGGTGAGTTGAGTGGGTGCCGGCAGCTCTAGAATGCTGTCCACTTGAGATATCTTCACTGTTTTGATCATACCTTCTTCAGTTTGTTATCAAAATTAGATGATTCTTATTGCATTGGATAGCTGACTTGAAGAGCTTCAACTCTTATGTTAATCAATCTTGCTAAATCCATCTCAATCAATGCCAAAAATAGCATCAAAATAATACTTATTCACATTTAGCTTCCTTTTGACATGATTTGTTTACTAAAAAACCAAATAACTCTATTAAATATAATATTTCATCAAATGTAGTTACAAAAAAATAAAACATGCCAAATGAAGTTCAAAAACATGTGAATTTGGGCATTAAAACATGATATATTATGAACTTATCAAGGCCCCAATAGAGAATAATTTATCGAATAGTCAAAACGCATAGGGTTGGGGTGTGGAGTGTTACAGATGATATCAAAGCCCAATAACTTATCTACATGATAACTTTAATTTGAGAGCCTAGAACCATAATGGAAACTATTGTTGGAAGTAATAAGAAATGACATGACCATACAAATTGATGAACTTAGGGAACATGGAAGAACATTAGAATATAAGGAAATGTCAATCATATTTAGAAGGCGTGAGACCAGAATAAGGAGGGCATAAGAATGATTATGATATGGTATATATTATATTGATATGAAATGAATATGATGATGTTGTGATAATACAAAAATGATTTGATTATGTATATAGTTGATGATAGGTAAATTTATGATCAAAGTAGTGCAGGGAAGCGTGGTGATGCTTATATGCATCTTATTTGAATATTTGAATTGTTAATTATTTTACAGGACATGTGAATATGGAATAATGAAATTATTAAATGTAGGGATGATTGTTGGAAATTGAATTTAGTTTTAGTTTATTTAATTAAATTGTGATGAAATCATTGGATTCTTTTGGTTTAAATGGTTGTGTGAACTTTGCTGGTTATTTGATTATTTTAATTGAAAATGACATGCTATAGCAGTATATTTGTTTGTTCAAATATGTATTTAGCTCAGAATTGAAAGATTTTTATAATGAATAATATGTTTGGAATTTGAGGACTCCTTGATGGATTTGGTTATGATGAACAACATGTTTATGTAAAATTGAATAAGTTTGCTTGTGAACATATGATTTAAACGAATTGGCATATGTAGTTTGATTGTGTTGATTGAAATTAGGTTTATGGTTGAATTGAATTGTGTTGACTAATAATGTGATTGATAGATTTGGTGTATGTGAACCTTAGTTATTTTTATTGATATATATATTCTGATTGAATATAAAGTGAGATGAATGTCTGATAGTGTATGTATTTGGGTTTAGTACTTCCATTTAGTATGAATTTGAATTTAGTAAATTGATTGAGGCATGCTTGGATTGAGGATGTTTATAGACTATGGTTCAAATGCATGCTTGGATTAGAATGCATGCTTGAATTTGGATATTGGTTAGAATACAATTATTATGTAATTGAGTTTGAATGTTTGTTTTGGGAACTAATTGACATTTTGACTAAGTTATGTGATGAATGAAACTTGGTGTATGTGTAATGTGTAATTATATGGTATGATCATGAGGCATTTGGGTTTGTGCGGTGGTAGCAGGATTGGAGTTCTATATGGTGCAGGGATGACATGGAGATGTGGATATTGTGGAGGTTGGTTTAGGTTTGGCTATTTGAATAAGGTTTGGCTATTTGAAATTTAATTAAGTTGGATATTTGGCTATTGAATTGAGGTTGGATAATTGGTTATTTGGTTGAAATTTGGATATTTGTTTATTTGAATGAGATTGATATGTATTTGAGTTGGATGTCTATTAGAATTTCATTTGTGTAAATTTGGGTTTGGATGCCTGTTGGGATGGCTACTTGGTTATTTGGATCTCGCCTATGATAGGGCTTTGTTTGATGATGCCTTCTGTAAATGCAAAGAGGCTTGATCAGCCTATTATGTGGGACGCTTTTGCTTATGTTGTAGGTGTGGATGGAGAACTAGTGTTATCTGAGTTGCAATGATGGCGGAATACCATATGATCATAGATTTTAAAACATTTGTAGCTAAATTGTAGGGATAGATCAGAACACACCAAAGTTATCAGATAGTTGAGTCCCTTTGGTTAGTGGCCGAGTCCACTTTGATGATGGTTGGTGCCATTTGGTTGTGGCTATGTCCACTTTGTTTGTGGCTGTGTTCACTTGGTTCGTGGTTGAGACCACTTAGTTTGTGGCTAAGTCCACTTGGTTCGTAGCCTCCTAAGCATAGTATTGATTGGTAGCAAGCGAATGAAAGTATGGATATTGATATGTTGAGAAAGAAATGATAAGAGGCTATTACACATGGATAGTATTTTAGTAGACTCTTTGTTAGAAATTTGATACTATTTGTATTAGCACCATGATAATAGTTCCATTTGCACATGGTTATGAAAGCTCTAAGTTAGCAATTTGATTGATTCTATTGATATTGAAATAATTGCAGATGTTATTTGGGTAAACGACTCCATCAAATGTGTTTTGTAAGCTTGTGTAGGTAAATAAAGAATGGATGTATATGGAATGGTATGTTTTGAATATTTGAATACCATTTGATGGAGTATATCGATATGATTGATTGTTGTAAAAAATAAAATGGCAATATATTACTAAATGAATTGGTACGTGTATTATGACTATTCATGTGTATTGGTTAACAAAGAAATTGTTATAGACTTCTCATGTATTGGATTGATCTTGAATCATGAAAGTATTGGAGCAAAACTAAGTTGAGAATGTTGATTCTATAATTGTGCTACTAATGAAATTATCTATGCATGAATTACTTATGACATGCATTTCTGTGATTGTTTATGAAAGAGCATGATTAAAAAGATAGATTCTATACCTTTAGTGAGTATAAGATCATGGGTATTTATAGTAATTGGATCTTTGATTATTTTAGTAAGTTGTCATGAAAGTGATTGAATAATTAGACATTTTTGGCCTTTCTGCAATTGGGTTGAATTAAATGGTGATGGTGATATAAGTTATGAATTGAATTGCAATTTGAGGCAATAATTGAAAGTTTCGAGGATGAAACTTTTTGTAAGGAGGGAGGTTTGTAACACCTAGGATGTTAATTTTTTTTAGTAATGGTGTGTTGAAATACATCGTAGTAGTCTTTAGTGGAAAATTTTGCTCAATCATGTTGGGGAATGAATTGTGAAATTGTGAATAAGGTTAGTAATTAATGAGGCCATGCGTTTGGATATGATTTGGATTTATCTGAGGAAAATTTGTATATTTTTATGATGAATAGAAAGAGGATTAAAAAAGGTCTTTTAATGTTAGAATTATATGCAAAATATTATGGTGTAAATATATGAGAAAAATTGAGAAAAATAAAATGGAAAAAGGGGCTGAAAAATCAGATCTAGATGGGCCAATGATACTATGACATCCTAGGATTTGAGGTAAATTATATTTTTCTATGCATTATCGAATTATCAAATTTTTTTTACTCAATGATGATAGCAATTAAATTGATTGATTTACAATTGTATTTTCCTATCATGTGAATTACTAGGAAAGCAAGTTAAATTGATGATCAATTGATGTGGACAAAATTAATCAAATTGTTGCCAAATATTATATGAAACATTAAAGACATATTATTGAATTTTAGTGCATTGATTTGATATCTAATTTTTATTTAATTTACATATAAGCAAGAGTGATTAGCATGATGATCAAACATGAAGATTAATTATGTAAATTAGGAAATTTGATATGATTTTTCAAATGAAATTTAATTTAATCTATGGGATTTTCATTCTTCTAGAGCATTTTTTGTATTTTAGCCATACCTTTCTCATAAAAACTCAGCATTGGGTGATTATTTTTGCATTATTCAGATAATTTCATGGCATAAAACTTTCAAGTTGACGACTTTCTCTATTTCATCTTATATTTTGAGTTATGGAGCCCATAGAGTGACGCCTCTTGAAAGTTATAGTGTTTTTGCTATAACTTTCTCATATGAAGTCAGAATTTGATAATTATTAATTCACTGCAAAGATGAAAAGAAAATATACAACTTCTGTGTTGACCAATTTTGATGAATAAGCCTTAATTTATATTAAAAATTACTTCCAAGTTAATTATAGTATAAAAGGGATATTGGAAAATTTGAGTGTTAAATTGATGATGAAATTTGGAAGTTAATTAATGATCAAGCTGCTTTCCAATTTAAGCATGATCAAGGGTGTTTATATTTCTAACCAAGATGATAATTTAATTGCATGAAAATTTAGTTTATGTGATATATTGTTCTCCAAATTTACTTTAGGTTTATACGTAATTGAAGGAGTCCAATTGCTATCCAATTACCAAAAACATTACGTACACAAGTTGCATTCTAAATTTGCTATGCGTGGGTTGCAAGCTATCAAAAATTTCTAACAATAGAGTTAACGCAAGTAATATAGAATGGAGGTCACGTCAATAGCAAGGCATTCAATGTAAATAGCCCTCTTCTCTCCATCTTAACATGAGTTCATTCGCCAAATTCTCTAATAAAAATTTCCTCCAATCAATCCAAAAAGGCATCAAGGTTTCAACAAGATTTTCATCAAGTATTCATCAAAATCAAGTGGGCAAAACTGGTTGGAAGTGGACAACAATATTGTTGATTTTTCCAAGACAAAATGGTGAGTTTAATTCCATTGTTTTGATTTATTTTGATATAATAAATCATGGTTTATAAGAGCTTTATGATGTGGGGGAGATTAATTAAGAATTTGTGCAATTAGGGTTACCATTGAAGATGAAATTCGTAGGTGTCATTGAACCCTAGAAAAAGGGGTTGAATTGAGATGTTTTGAATGAGAAATTCATGTAAAATTAAGGGAAAATAATATTAGAATGAAAACTAATTAATTTCATGAAATATGTGAAATTTATAGTTGTTTACTTAGTTAAAGATGTGATGAATACAATACATGAATTTAACAATGGTTTATGTGTTGTATATGATAAGACTGATATGAAATTACATTGGCACGAAGATTAAATTGAAAATCATGAAATTAGGGGCTATTTATTTGATGGAGATAATGTGGAACATGTTGTGAAAAATTATTGATAATTAATGTGTTTAATTATGCCAATAATTAAGTAGAATTGTTGAGAAACTTGATTAAAATGAAGCATGTATAAGGATTTACTGATTGAAAGTCAAATATGCAAAGTAAGGGGTTTGCAAATTCATAAATTTTTCATATTATAAATTGGGAAACATGATAATTGGAGTGATTATTATCTTGAAAAAGGATGTGTAAAGTATAAGTAAGTTGAATTGGTGAATGGGAATGAAAAGTTTAAATTTAGACTTGCTAAAAATTGATGAAAGTGAAAGGGAAATTAATTTGCATAATTGTGTTATGTAAACGATTGAAAGTGTTATGTTGAATGTAGGGTTGTGATACTTGATTGAGAGATAAAGGAATAAATCCAAAATTTTGAAGAATTGAGGTAAGTAGATTTTTGAAATGAATTTATAGGTATTGTGAATGGTTGTTTTGGATGCTTATTTATTTCGTAGCATGGTCGATTGTATGCTCTGTGTACGATATTTCATATGGATTTTGTGAAATGAGACATTTTGGAATAATCTTTACTTTGTGAAATTTACTATATTATTTTATGAGCATGTGGCATGATTGCATGGCATGACATGGTAAGGACATATGGGAGTTGTGTACCCCATGATGTGACATGAGTGTATGGGAGTTATGTACCCCATGCCGTGATAATGATATATGGGAGTTATTTACCCCATGGTGTCATAATGATATATGGGAGTTGAGTACCCAATGATATAGCATAGCATGTAACACAATGGAAAGCATATGGTTAAGCATACTTCTTATGGAACTTATTGATTGCTTATGTGATGTTTAGATTGTTAATTTAGTTATTTTTATTGTGATTTTCAAATGTTAGGATAGATGATGAAGCCCAACCAGGGGTTGGTGCTCACGAAGGGCAATAGGTGCAAAGTTCAGACAGATGACAAAATTTTTGAAACCATGGTTGAGACTTTTTCCATTTATTTTGTTAATGTGGAACCTTTAAATCGGATTAGATAAGTGATGTAATAAATTTATTTAGATGACTCAAGACTTACCTCACTTATGTTGAGATTAGAGTTTACTTCAGATTTAATTGCTATTTGTCATTACCTTTGGAATTCTAATTGACTTTGGGAATTTGTGGGTGTGTAAGTATGTATCGTAAGGATTATTATATATGATTTTGATGATAACAAAACTTGTATTAAGATAAAATAATATGTGTATTTAAATCACTAATAATCATATGCATAATTATTATTTGAATTTTAATTGATAATGTGAAATGTATACATAATCATGAATGTTTAATTATGCATACAAGTTTGAATCATACTAGCATATAGTCATCCTTAATATATTGATAGTTTTGATGCATTTAATGTTGATTATTATATATATGCTAAACTATATTATTCGAACTAGCCCTATTGAATTATTACAAGATGTGCTTAAATAGAGATGTATATTATACCTGCTCCACAACATATACACGTCACATAAGGAAATATTCATTCTGATTATATGATGCTAACAACATAGAAAGTGCAAAAAACTTCTAAGTGAAGGATCACAATCGTCTATAGTAAGCAGCCACAACTATCTACTATGAGATTGAATCGCTGAAGATCATGAAAAAAGAGGAAGAAGAAGAAAATAAGGCTTCGAAGGCGAGCTATAAGGAGTTTGCTTTGTCTATTTAATCCAAAGAGAAAACTTCTATAGATAAATGTAATGACAAAAATAGTTGAAGACAAAGCCATGGTCAGGGAGCATAAAGCTATTTGAGAAATTAAAACTATCAATTGGCTAGAGTTTGTCTGAGTTAATGCAAGGAGTAATCTCTTCAAGGGTTCAGATAGATGAAGAAAGACAAAGAAGCAATTGCCCAAACAATCGTGCACAAAGAAAAGATTTTGTCTGACCAGCAAAGCAAGAAGAAAGAATTTGCCTAAGGATAAAAAGGCAAGCTGAATAGACAAAGTGAAGCAACTTTATCTAAGGAAGGACAAACAAACCAACAATGAAGTAAGAAGGAAGGAAGTAGAGATGAACTCTATCATTGCTCAAAAAATGCAGAACAAATGAGAGATTTGACTTTGTCTGTAGGATCAAATTCGTCTGTTACAATAGACAAAGTAGAAGACGAAGTGGAAAGCTACATAGTAAGGATAAATGAAACTGTATAGACAAAATAGCTAGTTGGACAAGTGAACTTCAAAGCATAGGCACATTCATCTATGACTTGCTACAAACAAACCTATAGACGAAGTGCAGAGCCTAATTCAAAGTAAAGTAGAGTTCATCTGCCACTTACATCAGACAAATGTGGAATAAAAGAAAAATAACATACTTCATCTATTCAAGAAGACAAAGCAGAGTTCGTCTGTCACTTACTTTAGATGAATGTGAAACAAAAGAATATCATACTTTGTCTATTCAAGTAAACAAAGCAAAGTTTGTCTGTCGATCAGTTTGACCATGTTTATGGCACCAAAGTTTATCTGTTATTTATAACAAACAAATCACACTCATGAAGGATCGATTGACAGACAAACTAATGGGAGAATTCATCTATAATTTATAATAGACAAATGTAGACAGAGAGAGGTTGTAACTTATCAGAGGAGAATTGATTTATGTTACTTGAATCTAAATGGCATTTGCACTGCTTTCATCGTGCAGAATCATTTCAGTCACCATTTTTGGCAAAAGCGGCGCTGCAAGTTTCCTGTTGTGTCAAGTCAAAATGAGAAAAGACATTTCAACAACAGCTTATCTTTCTCTCTATGAAAGAATGGTGATGTAGTAGCTTAAGATGAATTAGAAGGCTGCACTCTAATGACAAAAATCTCAACAGTCTTCTTCATTCATTGGTGCTTCCTTTTTTTGCATTTAGTGGAACTCATCTTCTCCAATGGGCAAAATTATGAAGAAGCTATTTACAGAGAAGAGGTGGGATGATTTAAGGTGGTAAAAGAAAATATTTCAAATGAGCTTAACCTTATGCAAATCCTTCCACCAATCCTTTCACCCATGGCTAAGAGCTTAAACTGTCATTTATCTTTTATGAGCTTCAATCTGCAAATCTATATAGCCATTGAGTTTACATTTTGGTAAGATCTTTTTATATTACTAGAGCTGTAAAAGATCTCATCTTCCCCTATGCTTTAATGTATACTAGTTTCTGGTTAAACTAAAAAACTAGTGAGATTGTGGTGAGCTTGGGAAAGCCACATTATATAAGTTGTTGGTGAGCTCTAGAAAACTATCAAGTTTGTTGGTGATCTTTGAAACTAGTGAGTTTCCTGAAGAGCTCGTGAAAACCAAAAGAATGTTGGGAGCACTATGTTTATGCCCCCTGGAGCTAAAATCCAGAAGAGTGTTGGGAACACTATTTATTCCCCCTAGAGCTAGAATCTAGAAGAGTGTTGGGAGCACTATTGTATTTCTATTATATGGGATATAGTGGAACCCAAGGCACAATGAGTGTCTGCTCTTGAAGAGTGGATGTAGGGATGGGGTTCCCAAACTACTACAAAAATCATATTGTTTGTGTATGTCTATTTATCTGCTTTATTTTTCATGCACTTTACGATTTTATTATTAATATTAAAATGCACCACACACAACCACGAAAAGAGGAAAATGGTTAGATAGAAGTTACGCAATGAATTTTCATGTACCCAATTCACCCATCTCCTCTTGGGTTCTGGGACTCTACATGTATGTGTGGGATTGAGAATGGTTTGATAGGTGATTTTGTTGATTAAAAATCTCATATTTCAAGGAAGGCTCTATTGGTTTGGCACTGAAATCCTTCACTAGGATATGAGTATAGTACCCTAAATGGGGGTACTACAAAAATAGGTGCCATGGCACCAAATCATGATGATGGCATGGGTGTGGGCGTGACGACAGAATTTTAGGCTATGGCGCTGGTTGCAGTTTTAAGTCAGATGATAGACTTTTCAATGCATTTTCTCATTCCATTTTCTCAGGTCCATTTCGTCCTCTTCCTCCCTTCACCCTAACCCCATCTAGAGTGAAATCCTTGCCATTTTGTTGGAGAAAAAGATGAGTTAGAGAGATTATCATCTAAGCATGCTAATGGGGATGGGTTTTGGTATTTGGATCATGGAAAACAAAAACAAATTGAATTTCTTGCAAATGGAGTGTGCTACTTCTATTTTTGAGCTTTTATTTTCATCCATGGGAGGGAGAGATGCCTAGATACCATGGCAAGAGACTTTTCCCCATCCGAATTTGAGTTTTTATGTTAACTAGGGTTTGAGGAATCATGGAATTTTGGGGAAAATGATGGATTTGGGTGTTAAACCAAAGGGAAAATGTTTCATTCATGTATTATTATGTTTTGGGGCTTATTTAATTATGAGAAGACATTATTTTACCTTGCTAGAGTTTCTACCCAACCATGACCAGTGGATTTTGGGAAGATGAATAGTAAAATGGTGGGATTTGCATGGATTTGGGTTGAAATTTAGGGAGAAATTGATGAATATATGATTTACAACATGTTTGGCATAATTTAGATCTAATTAATTATGATTATGTAATTACCCCATTAATGAATAGTAAATCTAATTATGAATTTGATATGAAATTATGGAAATGGATAGGGGTAATTGTTTAATATGTGGTTTATGATGTGTTTAGCCTGATTTGAACTTGATAAGAGAGAATTAATGACACTATGGGATTCATATGTTATGCCTATTCTAGATCCACTTGGAAGCTTAATGATGGAATTGAAGATTGAGTTGAAGATTTTGAGGTGTGTCCTTCATTAGAAGGTAAGTAGGCCCCCTTTACTGGTTGAGTGCATGGGAATTAGCCTATTAATTTGAATTTGGTCTTGTATGTTTTACTTGGGGATAGTGAATATCCCATTTGTTGTGAACACGTATATTTGGATCCTATAATAGTTAATGATTGATAATTACGTTGATTTTGTGGAGGCATAAAGGTTAGGGTTAGTGAATATCCTTTGAATTGAAATCATTTGGGTTATGCTAGGGTTTATGATGAGAATTGAATAAGTATCTCATATTATTGTAACTCATGACACTTATTCTTGTGTATGGATTCTTATTTGTTAGGAATAAAAAATATCTCATGGTTTGATGGATAACATATTTCATCTAGCTTCATGTGAATGGATGATTTGATGGGAATAGAAAGTATTCCCTAATTTTCTTTAAGAATGAATGTGGTATATTATACAATGGTGAATAATATCATATTTTGTGGTGCTGAGAATTTGTTGACTGGAATGGAAAGAATATTATATTACATGTGAATGTTGAGCATGATTTTACATGTTCTGATTATGATCGTAGTATTTTCTTGATTATTGATTATTGTTTATTATTTATGCCTACTTATTGAGTTTCCTAGACTCACGTCTTCTTATTTAAACTTTTAGCTGACAGATACGGCAAAGGATTTATGAGAAAAACTAAAGACATTTGGATGGTGTGTTAGAATGTGGGGATTGGAAATCTTATTATGAATTTGTATAATGTGAATTTGTATAATTGTATTTATTGAAATTGATGTATATGATAGTGTAATGGCATGTCATATTAATAATAAATGTATTTGATATTGAGCTGGAGTATGCTATTGCCATCATGGGGCAAAGTAGGTTTTGGGCTGCAGGTAAGCTGGGATAGGTTAATGATTTATGATTTGAGTTATAATTATTAAAATTTTAGTTTTATATATAAGTGGAAATTTTAAAGGATTAAGTTTTATATGGAAAATTGTAAATATTGATATTAGGAATTGTAATGCCCTATAACCCGGGCACTAACATCTCATACTCTAGAAGAGAATCCAACAGCATTTCCCCTGAAATGCAAAAAATTCCACAATTGTACAATCATAATCACATTAAAATGCCACATGATGCATTACACTTTCATGCTATGCCGAAACATAACCAAACAAGCCCAGAACCATAGTCACATAGTAATGGTATTAAGGAATTACATATATAATCATGCCACATGAATGACATGGCAAACCACTAGTCATATAACTATAATTCACATCACTTTCACACTTTAAGTATTTACATGATCTCATAATCTCCAAAAATATATTTACAAGGCCCAAAAATGTGCAAAAGAATAGCTCACAAATGGCTGATGTCAGGCCCTATCTCGGTTTGGAGCTCCAACCCCACGTTGGGCGCCCTCATCTGACCTATCAGCTAAAAACCAAATAAAATAGGGTGAGTTTGGGCAACTCAGTAAGCAGATATGCAATTAACCAATAGCGGCAAAATAAGCTCAGTAATACAATAATTTAAACATAATCAATGACTAGGAACAGGCATTAATATGCAATCCGAATGATATCATAGGATGAATAAAATAATATTATGAAACCCTAAACTGGGTGTATCCTTTGTCATACTGAACATAACAAAAACACAAGAATATTCTTACCTTATAATTTGGCACTACACCCTAATTAGACTCAAATTTTGATGTTCGCACACTAACAACCTTTTTCTTAGTTTTAAATATTCACATTTACAGCTACTTAATGGCTAAAATTTATGTTTGAATGTACACAACTAATTATATTTACTAATCCTAAACTTAAATACATCATCAAATCACTCATTACACCATTGATTGCATCATTACCCACTTCCCTACTGCTGAAAATTTTAGAACTCAACTTTTTAAGCAAGAATTCATTGTAGAAATGGTATTAAATGCATTAGTAGTCCATATAAGCAACTTACCTCTTAATTTCTCCACTTGAGTTGCAACCAACTAAGTTGGGTCTTCAAACCCATTTCCTAGCAACCGTAGATGGTTCTACACAGTTCAAAAGGTGTTTTTCTTTAGGCTGGATTGTTACAAAATGTTGGGAAGTCAATCTAATGTTAGTCTAGTTTAGTTTTCTACAATCTCTACTGGGTTTTGGAGCTTGGGAGATATCATAAATGGCTGGAAATGGCCCCTTTGCAAGTCTTATGGGAGAGGTGGAGTACCATAACCTCTCCCATTATGATGCTTTGGCAAGGTGCCAAAGACCATGCACAAGCGGTCCAAGTTTGTTGCTCTACATCATGTTCTGCTACCAAACTCACTAACAATCACCTAGATCCTCAATGCACCACCCATATTTACTCTAATTTACCCTGTTTCCACATAATCATCATTCACCTACACATTGGTGCTAGCCACATAAGACTTGCAACTTTATCCATCGATTACAAAATTTTTGGGGCATCACATTCCACCCCTCTAGAAAATGTTTCATCCTCAAAACTCAAATAAAGAAGTGGGGGTATCTAGATCTCATAGTCTCCTTAAGTTCCCACATTACCTCATTCTCAGTATGGTGGCCCATCAAATATTTACCAAGTGGATCACTTTATTTCTCAACTATTTCTCTCTGCTATCAAGTACTCATATCGGTTGCTCAACATACTACAAGTACCCCCCAATTTGTATATCTTCTGGCGCTAACACATGAGAAGGATCCGGGGCTTATACTTTCTTAAGGAGAATACATGAACTACATTGTGGATTCCACTCAACAACGGCGATAGTGCAATACAGTAAGCTACCTTGCTGATCCGCTCTAAGATTTCATATGGGCCAATGAATCTTGGACTCAACTTACCTTTAGTACCTAATCGCACTACCCCATTTATGAAAGACACTTTCAGGAAAACTTTGTCTCCCACCTAAAATGCCAAATCATGACTTCTAATATCTGTATAACTCTTCCGGCGTGAATGAGCAATCCAAATTTTATCCTTAATCTAAACCAATTTTTCAACTATATTTGCTATTATCTATGCCCCCACCAGAGTAGCATCACCAATCTCAGTCTAGTACAAAGGAGATTTGCACTTATGCCCATACAAGGCTTCGAAAGGAGTCATCTATATACTCAAATAATAATTGTTGTTATATGTAAATTCAATCAATGAGAGATCAATCTAGTATACATGATCTCAATATGTCCTCAATCTATTGATTCACCCTCTTAGTCTGCTCATTTTTCTGAGGGTGACATGTACTACTGAAGTCTAACCGTGTACCCATCACCATATGCAATACTCTCCAAAATTTGGACACTAAACCCCTATCTGAGATGATAACCATGGGTAAACCATGTAATCTCACAATCTCCTTTTGGTAGATCCAAGCATACTTTTCAATAGTAAACATAGTCTTGACGGTTATAAAGTGAGCGGCTTTTGTCAATCTATCAACAATCACCCATATGCTATCGAATCTAGCCATTATCTTTGGCAACCCAGTAATGAAATCCATAGCTATGTTTGTCCATTTTCACTCAGGGATCTCAATGGATGGTAGTAATCCACCTGGCCTCTGGTGCTCTGCCTTGACTTTCTCACATGTCAAGCATCTGGCTACATATCTGGCTATATCGGCCTTCATACCATTCCACCAATATTGGGATCTCAAGTCATGATACATCTTATTGCCACCAGAATGTATGGTGTATGGTGAATAGTGTGCCTCCTCTAAAACCTTCTAAACTACTGTCGATCCCTTTGGAAGCACCAACTGATTCCTATATTTCGTAAGGCCGTCAGTACCTACCAAGAAATCTGGTAGCTCATTTTGTTGCACTTTCATTCTTAGGTTTTTGAATTCTTCATCTATTGCTTCCTCTTGAACTACCCGAAACCCATCTAATAGGGTGGGCTGAATACCTAACTAACACATCTAGGCAACTATGCCCTTCATTCCCACATGCAAGTCTAGTTTCTTCAGTTCTTCAAACAACTTATTCTTCTTGGTAAGCATACAAGCTAAGCTGCTTCCAGATTTTTTGCTCAATGCATCAGCAACTACATTTGCCTTACTAGGATGATATTGAATATTCAGATCATAATCCTCGAGTAATTTAAGCCACCGTCTCTACCTCATATTCAATTCTTTTTGGGCAAAGATGTACTTCAAGCTCTTATGATCTGTATAAATGTCATATTTTTTCCCATATAAGTAATGTCTCTAGATCTTCAAGGCAAAGACTACAACTGCCAACTCCAAGTCATGAGTGGGATAGTTACGCTCATGCAGTCTAAATTATCGGGAAGCATAGGCTACTACCTTCCCGTTCTACATCAAGACACATCCAAGTCTGTTCTTGGATGTATCACTATATACCACAAATCCACCTTTGCTTGACAGTACAATGAGAATTAGAGCCTCAACTAATCGTCTCTTTAGCTCCTAAAATGGAACACCTGTTTGGGTCAACTGTGTTAGTAGCATGGCTATGGTGGAAAATTCCTCATCAAAGGAGCGATAATACCTAGCTAAGTCAAGAAATGCAGACCTCTGGCACTATAGTCGGTCTTAGCCAATTCACCATAGCCTCAATCCTATGAGAGTCTATAGAAATACCATCGCCAGATACAACGTGCCATAGAGAGGCAACATTGTTCATCTAGAAGCCGCACTTCTTCAATTTGGCATATAATTTTTCTTCTCTCAACCTCTGCAATGTCAACCTCAAGTGTGACTCCTGCTCCTTACTTGTCTTTGAGTATATCAGAATGTTATCAATGAAAACAATCATGAAGTGATCCAAATAAGGCCTAAACACTCTATTCATCAAATCCATAAATACCATAGGAGCATTAGTGAGCCCAAATGACATCACCAGGAACTCATAATGTCCATACCATATTCTGAAAGTTGTTTTGGGTATATCTATAGGCTTCACCCTCAATTGGTGATAACCAGACTACAAGTCTATCTTAAAGAACATGGTAGCCCCTTGCAACTGATTTAACAAATCATCAATCCGAGATAATGGATACTTATTCTTGATGGTCACCTTATTCAACTCTTTGTAATCAATACACAACTGTAAGCTTCCATCTTTCTTTTTCACAAACAAGACTAATGCACCCCATGGTGATACACTAGGATAGATGAATCCCTTGTCCATAAGGTCCTGTAACTACACCTTAAGCTCTGCTAACTCAATTGGGGCCATCCTATAAGGATCCTTAGACATTGGCTCTGCTCCCGGCTGTAAATTAATACCAATCCTACCTCCCTCTTTGGAGGTAATCCAGATAGCTCACCCGAAAATACAACTGGAAGCTCACACACTACAGGTATGTTCTACAAAGCTTGATGCTCAAAATGCATGTCAATAGATGACACTAAGTAGGCCTCACATCCCTTCCATACTAGACATAGTGCCTTCATGGCAATCACGAGTTTTGGGATTTCACCCTTAGGTGAACTGCAAAGGATAATTTCAACTCCATCTGAAGTTTTCAATATCAACTACTTAGTCTTATAGTCTATTCTTGCCTCATGCTTAGATAACTAGTCCATACCCAATATAATGTCCAAGTTGTCCATATTCAACACAATCAAATAGCATAAAACTGTCAGCTCTCAATTACAATAGGCACCTCTATACACATTTTTGTGGTTGTACTAACTACCCTCAATAGCCTGGATACCTCTACCACATGTGGCATAGCATGTGAAAATAATCTAGCTTGGTCCACAAATGCAATGGAAACAAAAGACTGTGATGCACCAGGATCAAATAATATGCATGCCATGTAGTCATAAACTAGAAGATTGCTAGTAATCACATGATTCATGGCCTTGGCCTCTTGAGCATTCGTAGTCTAAACTACTACAGTCAATGCTGGCCTCTACTCCACCTGTGGTCTACTTAGAACTATATGAGGCCCACGACCTCGACCTCGCATCTACATCCTGCCATGCTCTGGCTACTGTGCTACAGGATAGTCTCGCCTCATGTGACCTGCCCTTCCACACAAGAAACAAGTCAAGGGCCTCCTTGGCCCAGGCCCTCATGCTTGCTCCGTAGTTTGACTTGCCTTTGCCATTTGTCCTAGAGTGGATTGTGTCTGGCGAGTCTCTGGCCTCCTACACAAAAGGGGACACTCAAATCACCTATCTCCAGGTTGCTTGCAATGGAAACACACTCTGTCTCAAGTCGCTGTGCTACTCTGCTCGGTCTGGGGCTTCTTGTTACACCCCATCTTAGTGTCCCAAGCATGCCTCCTCTCCCTAACTCTGTTCTGATCCTCATTCTCCTACTCCACCATGCGGGCATGCTCTAAAACGTCCTCATATCTTGTCAAAGCTAGTGGAAACAACCTCTGCCAAATGGTTGGCCTCAGTCCACTCTGGAATTTCTGTGCAGTCTCAACTGAATCCATCCAAGCCCATGACACAAATCTAGCTAATGATCTGAAATGTTCATCATATTCCTCCACTGTCCTGTTCCCCAAGAATAATACTAAAAACTCTGTGGCTCAGCAAGCCTTCTCACTAGCAAGAATATATCAGCGGAGCAACCTTTTTGCCCATGCCATCTCTACTTCATTATTTGGAGTGGTTAGTCTCTCTGCGTCCCACCACTGCTTGACCTCATCCTTGAGATGGTAGGCTTCATATAGTACCTTGTGCTCCTCTAGGCACTGCATGTACATGAATGCTTTCTCTATTCCCTTCATCCAGGCCTCAATAATTCGATAATCTTTCTGTCCCTTGAAGATTAAGGGCTTCATACTTTGAAAAGTCTTCATATTCAGGCCCAATTCAGTCTGTCTCTATGGTAGATGCCTCATGTCTTCTTCCATGGCTGCCTACCCTGTACCCTGTCCAGGCAACTATTAGGGACCCTCATTTTGCCTCTGTGGTATAGCCCCCCCACTAGGACCGGCTGTGTCTGCTCTGCCTACCCTTATAGATCCTTGGGTAGCTGGTTGGGATGGTCTGACTTCATTATGACTAGAGGAGGGCTCACTGGCCATCTCCTCCCCCCTAGTTAGGGTCAAGCCTGGCACCTCCTCCATCTTGGGATTCTCAAATGGAGCATCTCTAATGATCACTCGAATCGCACGGATGCTGGTGTGGGTTGGCCTTTGTGCTGGTTCTTCCTCCACCATTGGTGCATTTCCCTTATCAACTCGTCTCCTTGGTGCCATTGTTGCATAGATGACATTATCAGTTTTAGTTCATGAATTGCAAACTTACATAAGCATAAACAATTAAAACCTAGATATATTAACACTCCCCCATATTTCTAACGACTCACCGACTCACTTGCAAATTTATACTAGGCATGTCATTCACTGATTCATTCCATGTTTCAACACCATTACTATTCTTGAATTTACTAGCCTTACTACCATCTAGTTATCAGGCATAACTCCACTCTAATACCACTCTATAACGCCCCATAACCTAGGCACTGCCATCTCACACTTCAAAGGAGAATCCGACAGCATCTCCCTTGAAATGCAAGAAATTTCGCACCTGTACAATCATAATCATACATTAAAACACCACATGATATATTACACTAGCATGCTGAGCCCATACATAACCATGCAAGCCCATCACCATAGCCGCACAGTATTAATATTAAGGAATTACAGATATAATCATATCACATGAATGACATGTCAAACCACTAATCATATAACTATAATTCACATCACTTTCACACTTTAAGTATTTACATGATCTCATAATCTCCAAAAATATATTTACAAGGTTAAAAAATGTGTAAAAGAATAGCTCACAAACGGCTCGCATCAGGCCTTATCCAATTTCGGAGCTCCAACCCCACATTGGGTGCCCTCGTCTACCAATCAGCTAAAAACCAAATAAAACATGGTGAGTTTGGGCAATTTAGTAAGCAGATATGCAATTAAACCAATAGTGACAAAATAAGCTCAATAATATAATAATTAAAATATAATCAATAACTAGGAACAGGCATCAATATGCAATCCAAATGATATCATAAGATGAATACAAATGATGTTATGAAACCCTAAACTGGGTGTATCCCTTGTCATAGCAAACATATAGTAACAAGTAATATCATCTCAATGCAACAGTTAACAAACCCACCACCTGTCACTAATCATCTTCCTTATCTCATTAATATTAGTAATCACTGTCTTATGTCTAAGCTCGAAAGGCTGCTTACTATGTAGGCCCAACCTTCTTATAACTTAAGTGTGTTTCGGTCCCTCCCTGTATCCCCGGTTACGAGGACTACCAAGAGCTACAATTTAACCAGGCCAAACCCACCCCAACAATCACTCTGCCCTCTTTGCTTCATAGTTTCTCCGTCTACACCGAATGAAATAATCAGGAGCATCTCACAAATCAGGCCGATCCTAGGCTCACCCTATGCGGTTGTCAGGTCTACTAGGCTATCCAGGCATCATAGCCAAGCCCTAGGCCTATCATGGCCTTTTCGCCTTCACTCTAGGTGGAACACAGGCTAATCAGGCAACACATCTAAGCCCCAAGCCAAACCTTGGCCTACATGCCTGTGGCCACTAGGCAGAACCAACCTCGGGCTTTCCTGGCCCTCATGCCATCAAGGCACCTCCATCCTAGGCCCACTCAGCCTTCACGCCACCTAGGCATATTATGACTTGCCAACCAAGCCTCTACACTACTCAACCCCACTCAATTAGCCACACATGCAAGCTTACTAGCTAGGCTAAATTTTTTAAGTTCATCGTCAGGAAGCAATTGTAACAATTTAGTTGTAACTTTCTCATAATAACTCTAAATTAAATGATCTTTATTCCATTAAATAGATAATTTCAGAGCCTAAACATTTCATGTCGACCACTTTTTCTATTTCAGCTTGAATTTTGAGTTGTGGAACCCACAAGTGACCCCTTTTTCAATTGATCATTCCACCCACAAGTATTATCAGTTGTGGGGCCCACAAGTGATGCCTACTTGTATCAGAGACCCTTACACTATTTCAACTATAACTTTGTCACATAAACTCATAATTTGATGATTCTTATTTCATGGGAATGATAATTTCAAGCACTATAACATTTAAGTTAAATAAATTTTCTAATTCATTCAAATTCTATCTCTAAATGTAAACATTAATGAAACTATATACATTTCAGCTAAGAAAGCTATGCATGATCAAGTTGTCACATTACATGATGTATATTAATAACCTATCTGTTAGATGCACTATGTTAGTTGTATTTTTTGCAATGTAAATTCCAAACAAAATCATCCATTATCAACTACTAAGTATAATCCATAATTTATGTAGTAATACATTCATGAATTCAATCACTGCCCATGAGCATAATCAAAGAAACAAGCATGCCCGGCAAAATTTCAATTAAACATAACTCTTTAACTTTTAGAAAACACAAGAATTGGCTTACCTTATAATTTGGCATTACACCCCAATTAGACTCAATTTGATGTTGGCACAACCAACTTCAAAATTCCAAGTCCTGTATTCAGATTGCATATGGTTCCATTATTCAAATGCACTTACATTGCACTTAACTAATGTTGTCTACAATTTAACTTATCACATTGCTTCATCTTATTACCCCTATAATCATCTGATTAAATCATGATTAAAGGATCCTTAATGATCCACTAATACTTGCTAATCAGATGGCTTCTCTTTTACAACCTTTTTGTCATACGCTTAGTAGGCAGTTTGAAAGATTCACATTTACAGCTACTAAATAGCTGAAGTTTCTATTTCAATGGACATAACTGATAAGCTCATAATATATCATATTTTCATATCTAAATTCACATGTTAAGATCTTCTTTTAATGTTTTTTAGTGGATATTTCACTTAATAAAGTTTGTTTTATTGATCTATAAAATGAAACTAAAAATTACAAAAGATGTTACTTTAAAGCAATTTCTGGAACTGATGGAGACATATTTGGAAAATATGTTCAATATGAAAGTTTTAGCCTTTGTTTTAGCTTTCCAATGCATTCAGAATCACAAGATAAATTTATATGAAAACGTTATGGATAAAATAGTGCAATTGCTAGTAGAGTTTCACATTTGTTTGCAACTTCATTTGAAAGAAGGCGTCACTTTGAAGGCTCACGAATCATAGAATGTGGATGATTTAGACAAACTGATAAAAATAAAAGTTGTAGTCCCTAAAATTATCTATCCAATGAAAAAATAATGAAGTAATTCTAAGTTTATACAAGAAAGTTATAATCAAAATATTGGTATTCTCTCCAAAAAATTTTGAAATATCAATTTCGGATGTGACACAAAAGGTGGTAATTTAAGCTTTTATTAATCAAAATACAAGCAGAATCAACAAAATTTATTAACATTAAAGTTGTAGAGCTTGAAATTATCTATTGAGTTCAATGAAAATCACTCAATTTAGAGTTTTTATGAGAATGTTATGATAATTTTACAAAAATATCTCTAGAACATCAAAAACTCTGAAGTAGAATTAGCAACTCCGAAGTTCACTTCAGTGACTCCAAAGAAACATTTTCTGACTCTGAAGTTCACTTCAAAGACTCCAAAGCAACATTGTCTAACTTTGAAATTCACTTCCGTGATACCAAAGTTCACTTGCATGCCTCCAAACCAGACTTGTCCTTCAGAAATTGACTTTTGTGACTTCGAAGTTCACTTCAGTAACTTCGAAGTTAATATTCAATGACTTCGAAGCAAGATTTATTAACTCCAAAGTAGGAATTTAAATTTTTGGTTAATATACACTGCATCCATAGTAGCCTAACAAGAAACAAAGTTTAAAATCAAAGCTTGGAATTAGAAGTACACAAATTTAGTTATTTTTCCATGCGTTAGATGTTGCAAATTTAAGAGTATGAGACATACAGATTGCAAAGTATTATTAGAAGTTGAATTTTAGGCTCAAGATTGTGTTGTAATTTTTGGAACCTAGATACACAAAAACTCAGTTATTTTGAGAACTTCTATTTTTCTGCATTACAATGTTTGGGAAGCTATATTTTTGTTGGGAAATACTGAGTTTTTATTGGAAGATGATCTCTATGCGTAGAGGCATTGCAATTCATGGAAGATTTCTACTAAAACCCTGCTGCTTGGGTTATTTAAGGAGACATCCAAAACATAGTTTGGGGGTTGGACGGGAGAAGTTTTCCAAGGGAGCAAGAGAAGGAATTCGAGTTCTACAATCATGCATATTTCAGAGAGTTTTATTTTTATTTTCATTATGAACTAAATTCCTTTTTCTGGGGCAATAATGTAGCTATCCTTGATATTTATTGTTAACAGAGATTGTTGGGTTATTAATTCAATATCATTTTATTTTATTAATTATGTATAATGCAATCATCTAATTTATTTAATTGTCTGATCACTAATTATGTGAATTAGCTTGATTATCTTTGAGTACATGTTTAAGGTAAATGTAATATGCTAAACCATATACTGTGCTCTTTTGAATGAATGAGTAGATGGTTAAGGTAGACACCATATGCTAAACTATTCTACTTGGTTCACTAAAGTTCTTCTGATTTTCATGAGTTTTCAATCTCAATTACACTAAATGCCATAGGTAATTGAAATGGGAGGAAATAATTGATTTAAACCTGGATGCCCAATGATAATAATCATACAGTAGATAAAACAAACCCAAGATGCTGAATTGGTACCAACATCTCAACAACAATGAACATTGTTGAGTGGTGAAGTCAGATCTCAGACTATCACAACCTGAATATTATTTTACATTATTGAAGCCATTGCATTCTATTTATTTTACTTTACACTTTTAATTACTTAGTCTCAAAATAATCTTTTAGATTTAGGATAACTTAGTATTAGTAACTAAACAAAATTGAATTAATTTAATAGTTCTTTGTGGGATTGACCCTTGCAAAGCACATTGTACTGCTATACACTTATGCACTTGCAAGGAATTATAATTTGAACATCAAGTTTTTGGCACCATTGCCCAAGAACTAGTTCAAATTGGTTTGATTAAATTAGTTATGATTTTTTTCTTTTAATTGTTTTATTTCATTTTATTTGGGATTTTTAATTCTTTCTTTCATTTTTTTGCAGAACTGCGAATGCATGGAAGGCAATCACTGAATCTAGTTCTGTTACCCTTGAACGATAACATCGATAAAGTGGAAATACACACAGATAGCATAAGTGAAGAACACATTCAAATGGCTGACATCATGCAAAACTGAGTGGCTCAACAAGCCCAACTGCTTATGAAAGAGTTTGCACACCCAACAATAGGAATTTCTCCTTCATGCCTTATTTTGAATGATATTACCAGGAACTACAAGCTGAAGCATATACACTTTAACATGCTTCCTTCTTTTCATGGTGTAGTTGCAAAGGACCCCTTAACATTCATGCACGATTTCTATGCAACTATTCAAACTTTTTCATTGCAAGGTATAACTGAGGATCAGTTGCACATGAGATATTTTTCTTACACCTTGAAGGATGTAGTAAAAACCTGGTTCATGACATTAGCACCTAGGTCATTAACTGCATGGGATGCAGTTTATGACAAGTTCATTGGTAAATTTTATTCCCATGCTAAAACTGCAGAATTGAGAAGTAAGATTGCTACTTTTTCTCAAATGGATGGGGAAGCATTCCATGAAGCATGGGAAAGATTTAAGGCACTACTGATTCAATGCCCTCACCATAGATATCCTCTTGAATTACTCAATCAAATTTTCTATGATGTACTGACACAACCATGCCAAGCCATGATTGATAATGTTGTAGGTGGAAGTAATGGGAGGGAAGACTCTAGAAGAGATATATAATCTATATGAGATGCTTGGAGCAAATTCCCAATAGAAGAGTGTAAGAGGAAGGTCTAAAGGGATGTATAAAGTAAATTCTAACAATGAACTTTCCATGCAAGTATTGGAGCTTACCAGACAGATGAAGAACATGTGTTCTGTGATAGGGAACTTAAAACAACCCTCCCATGCTGAGGTATGTTCAATTTGGGGTAATTCAGGGTACTCACCCAATGTTTGTCCTTCAAATGAAAACTTTGCAGGAGGATCTGAACAAGCAAATGCAATGAACTTCTACAACCAATGACCATTTAATGATCCTTATTCCAATACTTACAATCTTGGTTGGAGAAGTCATCCAAAATTTTCATTGAACAATAATCAAAATCAGAATCAAGTTGGACTTCTTTCGAGTCCACAAAGCTTACTCTTGAGGAAACTTTGTAAAGTTTCATTCAAGTAACTCAGACTCAGTTCCAAAATAATGAATCAAGATTTCAAAATGTGGAAGCATCAATGAAGAAGATAGAAACACAATTTAGGCAAAATGCTGAAGTTGCGCAAAGTCACACACTAGGAAAGTTGCCAAGTCAACTAGAGTAAGCAAAAGTAGTGACAACATTGAGAAGTGGAAAGGTAATTAATAATAATGTTGGTGAAGAAATCGATGAATCTAATGCTCCCAAAGGAACAAACAACAAGAAGGAAAATGGAGCAAAGGAGGTAACCTCAAGGAAGGCTGTGTTTCCAATAGTTGACCCTCTAGTCAACTATAAACCACCACTACCTTATGATCCACCGGTACCTTATCTATGAAGATTAAGGTAGAGAAAATTAGAAAAATCATTTTCTGATATTTATGACATCCTCTTCAAAGTTAATGTTAACTTACCTTTGCTTGACATGGTTAAGAACATGCCTACTTATGCTAAGTTTTTGAAGGAATTAACCTCAATGAGGCGTAAGTATGAGCCTCATGAAAAGGTAATAGTTTCCAAAGTTGCAAGTGCAATTCTACAGATAAATCTTTCTTCAAAGTTGAAGGATTCAGGTAGTTTTAATATCACAATCACTGTTGGAGAAATGAATAAGGTAAAGGCTATATTGGATTTAGGAGCAAATATAAATCTGATGCCTTATTTTGTTTACTTGCAGCTTGGTTTGGGAGATTTTAAACCTACTACAATGTCTCTACAACTTGCAGATAGATCAGTGAAATATCTAAGAGGCATTATAGAAGATATATTGGTGTAGATTGACAAATATATTATTTCTACAGATTTTGTTATGCTTGACATGGAGAGGCAAGTGACTCCAGAGAGAGAAGCACTCATTCTTTTAGGGCGCCCATTCATGCGAACAACTAGGATGATCATTGATGTACAGAATGGAAAGCTCAAAATGACTATTTTGGATGAGACTATGGAATTTTTTATTTACAATTATCTTTCATTTCCTTCAAATCCTAGTGATTGTTTTCAAATTGGTGATTTGGATTCACTTGTATCATCTACTTTAGTGCAACAGGAAACAGAAGACAAATTGGCACTGGTGCTTACAACTGAAGAATTCATTATGGAAGATACAGAAATTGAAGAGTTGAAAGAAAGTTTGGATAGTGCAAAAAAAGTCAGATAAGATGAAGTCACCAAGGAGGTGTTGACACATTGGAGTTCCAATTTGGCACCATCAATTGTCACACCGCCAAAATTATAACCGAAGCAACTGCCATAGAACTTAAAATATGTATTTCTTGGTGAGAATGACACTCTTCCAGTTATAATTGCTATTGACTTATCGGTTAATGAAGAGAATAAGCTATTGAATGTATTGAGAGAGCATAAGGAGGCTATAGGCTAGACTTTAGCTGACATCAAAGCAATCAACCCCACTATGTGCATGAATAAGATCTTGTTGGAAGATGATACAAACTTTCCAAGGATGCTCAGAGGAGTGTTAACTAACACATCCAGGAAGCTGTTAGAGCTAAGGTTATTAAGTTGTTGGATGCAGGTATTATCCACCCAATTTCTGACAGCAAATGGGTGAGTCCAGTTCATCTGGTACCAAAAAAATTTGGTACCAAAAAAATCTGGTATTTCTGTTATTAAGAATGCTAATAGTGAGTTGGTGCCAATTAGAATGACTAGAGGATGGTGAATGTGCATAGATTACAGAAAACTGAATGCAACCATAAGAAAGGATTATTTTCCTCTCCCTTTCATTGATCAAATGCTTGAACGATTGGTAGGTCATGCTTAATACTATTTTCTAGATGGTTTTTTAGGTTACAATCAAGTTCCCATAGCTCCAGAAGACCAGGAACAGACAAATTTTACTTGTTCATTTGGAACTTTTGCTTATCGTAGGATGCCTTTTGGTCTGTGAAATGCCCTTGCAACCTTTCAGAGGTATATGATGTCTATTTTTTTTTTGATATGATTGAAAGGTTTATAGAGTTTTTCATGGATGATTTTTTTGTTTTTTGTGATTCATTCGATGAATGCCTAAATAATTGACGTTAGTGCTTAAAAGGTGTGTTAAAATAAATTTGACATTAAGTTGGGAGAAGTGTCATTTCTTAGTTAAGTAGGGAATTGTACTAGGACATTGTTTCAAGTAGAGGCATTGAAGTTTATAAAGTAAAGATTGATGTGATTGCTAAATTGCCCCCTCCCACTTCAGTCAAGAGAGTGAGGAGTTTTCTGGGTCATGCAGGTTTCTATAGATGGTTCATAAAAGACTTTTCAAAAATTTCTAGACCATTGTATAACTTGCTAGATAAAGAAGTGACTTTCTATTTTGATGATGAGTGCCTTGTTGCTTTCAATATTCTGCTACAATTTTAGCAGTTCTTGATTAGTCCATTCCTCTTAAGCTTATGTGTGATGCATTTGACTTTGCCATCAGTGTCGTCTTAGGATAAAGAATAGATAAATTACCTCATGTGATTCATTATGCAAATAGAGCTTTAAACAAAACACAATTGAATTATTCCATAACTGAAAAAGAATTGCTTGCAACTGTGTTTGCATTATATCTGATTAGTTTGAAAATAATTGTTTATTCTGATCATGCTACATTAAAATATTTGCTGACTAAGAAAGATGTCAAGCCTAGATTTATCAGGTGGATATTATTGCTACAAGAATTTGACCTGACAATCAAGGACAAAAAAGGCAGTGAAAATGTTATAGCTGATATTTGTCTAGGTTAGTGGAAAGGACTAATTTTGAGTAGAAGAAAGATAAAGAGAGAATTCCCATTAATGAGATTTTTCTTGATGAGCAACCATTTGATGTAAAGGGAAGTGAACCTTAGTATGTTGATATTTTTAATTATTTGGTTAAGAGAGTTTTTAATCTTATGTTGAATTCACAAGGAAGGAGGTTGCTGTCTTTAGCAGCACACTGCTTTTGGGATGATCCAGTTCTGTTTAAATGTGTCCAGATCAAATCATTAGATGTTGTGTACCTGAGGATGAACAACAAAGTATTTTGAAACATTGTCACATATTCAACTTTGGAGGGCATTTTAGAGGGAAGAAGACCACTCTCAAAGTTTTCCAATTTGGTTTTTACTGGCCAACTATTTTCAAGGATGCTCAGGCCTTTTGTGCAACATGTGATAGGTGCCAAAGAACAGGTAACATTGGTAAATGAGATGAAATGCCACTAACAAGTAATTTAGTTGTTGAGTTATTTAATTTATGGGGTATTGATTTCATAGGCTCATTCCCACCATCCAATTGGAATATGTATACTCTACTTGCTATTCATTATGTATCTAAGTAGATTGAGGTAATAGCCACTAAAACTAATGATGCTAATGTGGTGCTAAAATTTTGAAAGACAGGTTTTCTCTAGGTTTGGCACTCCAAGAGCAATCATTAGTGATAGAGGAACTCATTTTTGCAATGAAGTATTTGCAACTTTATTGAAAAAGTATAACATCACTTATCGAGTTGCAACACCTTATCATCCACAAACTTTTAGACAAGTTGAAGCAAGTAATAGATAGATCAAAGCAATTCTGGAGAGAACAGTGAACACCTCAAGGAAAGATTGGGCAACACAATTGAATGATGCGCTTTGGGCATATAGGAGTGCATTCAAGACCCCAATAGGAATGAGTCCTTAAAGACTTGTCTTTGGAAAAGCTTGCCATCTACCGGTGGAGTTAGAGCACAAAGCGTACCGAGCGATTGTAAGGCCCCTCCTCCCTGGAGTGTCACTAGTAGTAAATTTAGAGAAAATTACGATAGAGTCTCCCCTCATTTACCACCATTATCCTATATACAATATGCTAAACCACAATAATTACATAACAAATACCCTCAAATATGCAAATATAATATGAGTACCTCCAAGCCCTACCATTTTCTACATAAACTATATAACTGCTACCTCCACAACATACTTCACCACAGCACCCACAGACCAAGATTGGGGTAACTGTACCCTAGCTATCAAATCACATACACCCATACCATAAAATGACATGTTGTAAAACTAAGTAATGATACATATCTAATATACATCCAAAATTTATCCAATAATATACATCATCATACATCATGAAAAAGAGTAAAGCCTCTACTGGTGTCACGGCCTAGCCCCATCATGAGACCTAACACCCTGTTGAGCTCCATCCTCTGACCTGTTAGCTAAAAATTTAAATAAAAGGGTGAGTCTAGGCAAAACTCAATAAGCAGATAATTTAATAAACAATGCCAAATAAAGTAGTAAACAATGATGCAAATAGGCAAAACATGCCACACCATATGCAGGATGTCATAGTTAGTCAGTTACTAGGTTCATTAAGATTTTAATGTTAACATCTCATTAATTATTTCATACACATACTCATAATGATATCATATACATAATTAACCGATCAATACCGGCTCGAATACTTATACGTCATACTGCCCTTTTGTATCTGCCAATTCACGGCTACCTCTTATACTCGTATAATTAGCTCTATCAGCATCCACACACTCCACAACCACCCACACACTCCTCCCAGGAGGCACACAAATCAGGACACTACCCTTGCACTCTTCAGCGCGTCAGGTCCATCCCGGCACTCCCGACTAGAAGCCTGCCAGGCTCACACTGCTGCATCCAGTGGCACCGCACCCTCATCGCCTCACAAGAGTACTAGTTTTTTATAAACACATCTACTCAAGCTATTCAGGCAAATCATAGTAATCAGGCCATCCAGGCCAATAGCAATGCCTGGCCGCGCCAGCTGCCCACATAACTGCACACTGGCCAACCAAGCCACTCCTCGCCACATGGTGGATACAAGTTGGCCCCATGGCCATCATAAAATACATATATGAGTCACTTCGTGTCAATCAGGTGCCAAAACTAGAATTTATTGGCACTCTCGGGGGCGTAAAATATATATACATAATTTCTAAAATAAAATTATTATTTACTAATTTATAAATCTCCTCTTAACTTGAAACCTTGTTTGTAGATCCCCAATAATACGAAAAATATTTAATCCAAATTTTAGGTCAAAATAATGTAATTTTAGTTAAAAAATAAATATGAACATATAGATAAAAATTAGATAATTCTACATCTCTGTTACCACTCAAAATATTTTTGTTAATCCACCATAATATAATATAATTTTTGTAAAAATTTTAGCTTAAAATTAGTAAAAATGAGAAGATTAAAAATAAAGTAAAAGTTCAAAAGGGCGGAATGCTATCAGCATCTTATTTTTAGAGTATTTAATGTTTAGATTTTCTTTAGGGATCAAATGGTGTAATTTGTTCATTAACTTTAATGTGCTAGTATTTAATTATATCTATTTTAACCTAATATTTTTATTTTTGCAAAACAAAATCACTAAGTTAGTTTTTAATCAACCTCAAGAGGGGTAATTGGCAAGGCATTCTGTCAATGCACTGTTCATCCAGCAATTAATTCATGCTAATACAATAAATTAATTATGGTTGCATGGGGTAGATAATGCTTGTTTAAGAATCATGTAGCTCCTATACAAAATTTTCAAATTACAAGTGCCCAAATTGTAATCATTCAAAGAAATCAAATTAAACTTAAAACAACTACCTGCTTACCTTAATTAATTGATTAATTTGCACAGCCCTTACACTCTAATTTATACCCTTAATGATGCTTTATTCTCTATTAAAATTTTTAGCAAAACCCCTTGAATTAGGGTATGAAATTCATTGAAGATAAATCAACTTTTGCATGATATTCTTTCATAAACATCATCACCATTTAAATTAGATTAAGCACTTACCTTAATCTTTAAATTCCTTTAGTGGGTCCCACTAATCAATAATATTTCACCATGTTTGGCTAACTGCCACTTCTTGACCTTAAGAGAAAATACATCCTATAGCCCACTTATTACTTGAATCAACATTTGCTATGGATCACTTGAAGCAAAATTGCCTAAAATAGAAAATTGGGATGATGGGGAAAGAGGGTTTACACTGACTAGCATGGGCAGGGAGATGGGGATGATTAAAATGGGATGGGCATTGAAAAAATGCTCTTTTTTATATCATTTCTTTTGTAGTATATGCTCCACCCACTTCCGTGCACATTCACTCTCTTGAATTTTCAAAATGCCATCAAATTATCATTATTTACACATGTGAGTCATCCATTTGATATATCATATGCTCAAATCAATTTCCCATCTAGTATTTCCATAATTTCATCATTTCTTTTAAATTAAATTTGATTAAATTAAAATTTTTTAAAAATTACCGACAACTCAATTTTTTGGCTTTTCATGTGTAATTTTTAATTTTTCTTCACTTGTTAATTATTAATTAATATATGTCCTCATCATAATTATATTAATATGATATTTCATCCATTTTTATAATTTTTTAATAATAAAATTCTTCAAAATTTCAATTTTATAGAATGTTGCACTGGAAAAATTACCAAAACTTTACAACAGTGAAAATTTACATTTTTGAAATTTCCAAGGCCTTATGGTGATAAAGAAACTGAAATTTGATTTGAAGAAGGCAAGTGAAGAGAGAAAGCTTCAACTGAATGAACTAGAGGAGCTGAGAGATGAAACTTACGAGAATGCAAAGATTTATAAGGAGCGAATAAAGAGATATCATTATCAAATTATTCACAAAAGATGCATTGAACCTAGAAGGAAAGTTTTGCTTTATGACTCATGTTTACATTTGTTTCTAGGAAAACTGCAATCTTGGTAGGTTGGACCATTCTTGGTTACATAAGTATTCTCACATGAAGCTATGGAGTTAAAGAATTTGAGGACTAGGAACAAGTTCAAAGTCAATAGTCATCAAGTAAAGAGATTATGAAGGATGACTTGCCAATGCATTTGAATGAAATTATTGGATTTCATAATCTATGAAGGAGGAATTCATCTTGCACAGATGTTAAATAAAGTGCTCCTTGGGAGGCAACCCAAGTTTCTAAACTTTCTTTGTTTTCTTGGCATTCATTTTAGTTAGTTGTTTCATTTTCTCTATTAGGACAGGTTTTTTTTTTAAAGTAGTGGTATGATGATTCTACTACTGAAAGAAGAAATCTATTTTTTGAATGAGCATAGAAGTTGCAGAGGATTGCAAATAATGTTTCCAATGTTATAACTGCCACCTAATATTTGCAAAGGATGTCAAAGTAATTTCAAAAGGAGATGATGAGAATGCACTTCATTCAACGAAGCCCATAAACTTAAAATTCTATCATTATTTTACATTGAGGACAATGTTTGGTTTAAGTTGGGGGCTATTTAGAGATTTACATTTAGATTTTAGATATGCATTTTCAGTCAATTCAGTTTGGAATTTTTTTTAGGTGTATATTTGAAGAAACTATAATTTCTAATGACCAACTAAAGCCAAGAGGGATTATGTTAACACACTAAAATTAAATAGGATAGATTCATTTTCTTCTAATGATCAAGTGAAATATGTTATGTTTTTTATTACCATTGCACATGATTTAGAAAGAAGGATAGATGCTACCTTGTGATTTATTGATCCCATTGATAAGTCCTTTTCCATGACTGATAAAAACTTCATTGAGCACATTACATCATGATTATGCAAATTATATGTTGATTAGTTGATGATGTTGTGAATTTAGTGGCACACTTTAGTTGACATGAGCATACTAGAACTCGTTTGATTAACCCTCAAGGTAAAATCCTAGATAACATATTTATTTGGAAGTGATTTAGGCATACTTTGATCAGTTTGAGCTTTTCAAGTTAACCTATTACATTAATTGTCACTAGTGTCCCCATTTAGCTTTAATGAAAGAATGGCATATGCAAAGCATATAAAAGACTACCATTCAACTTATCTTTGTTTATCCTTATCATTCAGTCCCTTTTAGCTTGAAAAACCATGTTAGACCTATTAAGAGACATATTTATAAATGATGGCAGAGTGGTATACAAGTGCATAAGAAGATAAGTTTGGGGGTCAATAAAAAGATGAATGTCAAAAGAAATATGGGATATAATGGAAAGGAATCAATGAGGATTTATCCTCCAAATAGGGGGATCACATTTCCATGAACTCAATAGGCAATAACTTTGGAGATGTGGTAGTAATATAGCCCATAGCTAGGGGGGGGGGGGGGGAACAAATACAAAATAATTTAAAACAAAAAAAATTTGTCTTTTATTGTAATAAAAACCTTAAAATATAAATAAAGAACTCCAAACAAAAATTTAAGAGAGTAAATATTCATGTAAAATTCAAATATGATTTCTTTCCTTTCTTGTTAGCTAAACCTAAGGCCTCATTACAAGCTTACCAAAGACCTATTGATCCAAATGAGCAGAGTTACCTATATTAGTGGAGAAGTATTATGAAAAGCAAGCTTATAGGGTTTTTGTGAAGATCATGAGAATCATTGGTTTGCACATTGTTGACTAAAAAACATGCATGTTGCATGAGATTGACACTGCACACACACACACACACACACACACACACACTTACATTTCCATTTCATAAAAGGCTTGATGAAACATGGGTTTCATGAGATTACTTGGCAAGTATCATGAGTGATTTTTGAGATATGTGCATATGTGTAATTTGTCTAGCATGTTACTAATTGTTTAAGAGAGATTTTCTTGACTGATTCATGAGTTCAGATTATTATTTTGCGCAAAGACAATCAAAAGTTAAGTTTAGGGGTATTTGATAAGCTCATAATACATCATATTTTTATATCTAAATTCACATGTTAAGATCTTCTTTTAATGTTTTTCAGTGGATATTTCACTTAACAGAGTTTGTTTTATTGATCTGTAAAATGAAACTAAAAATTACTTAAAGCAATTGCTGGGCCTGATGGAGTCATATTTCGAAAATGTGTTCAATATGAAAATTTTAGCCTTTGTTATTAGCTTTCCAATGCATCAAGAATCACATGATATTCAATTTATATGAGAAAGTTATGGTTAAAATAATGCAACTGCCTGTAGAGCTTCATATCTATTTGCTACTTTATTTGACAGAAGGCATCACTCTAAAGGCTCAATACACATAGAATATGGATGATTCATATAAAGTGATCAACATAAAAGTTCTATAATCTAAAATTATCTATCTAATGCAAAATTAATGAAGCAATTTTGAGTTTGTATGAGAAAGTTATGATCAAAATACTCTCTCCAAAAAACTCTAAAATATCAATTTTGGAGACAACACAAAAGGCGGTACTTTAAGCTTCTAGGAATCAAAATATAAAATTTTAGATCATAAAATTATCTATCCAACCCAAATAAAATCACTCAAATTGGAGTTCATATGAGAAAGTTATGATAATTATACTAATACTGCTCTGGAATATCAAACACTCCCAAACAGAATTAGCAACTTCGAAGCTCACTTTAGTGACTCCGAAGTAATGCTTTTTGACTCTAAAGTTCACTTTAGAGACTCCAAAGCAACATTGTCTGACTCTGAAATTCACTTTCGTGACTCCAAAGTTCACTTGCGCGCCTCTAAAGCAGACTTGTGCTTCTGAACTTGACTTTTGTGACTCCGAAGTTTACTTCAGTAAATATGAACTTAATATATAGTGACTCTGAAGCAAGATTTATTAACTTTGAAGTAAGCTTCAGTGACTTAGAAGCAAGAATTTAAATTTCTACTCAATCTTCAGTGCATCCGTAGTAGCCTAACAAGAAATAAAGTTTGAAATCAAAGCTTGGAATTAGAATTACACAAATTTAGTTGTTTTTCCATGCGTTAGATGTTGCAAATTTAAGAGTATGAGACATACAGATTGCAAAGTATTATTAGAAGTTGAATTTTAGGCTCAAGATTGTGTTGGAATTTTTGGAACCTACACAACAAATCAGTGATTTTGAGAACTTCTATTTTTGTGCATTACAATGTTTGGGAAGCTATATTTTCATTAGGAAATACTAAGTTATTATTGGAAGAGGATCTCTATGCGTAGAGGCATTATGATTCATGGAGGAGTTCTACTAAAACCCTGTTGCTTGGGTTATTTAAGGAGACATCCAGAACATAGTTGGGGGGTTGGACGGGAGAAGTTTTCCAAGGGAGCAAGAGAAAGATTTCGAGTTTTGCAATCATGCATATTTTAGAAAGTTTTATTTTTGTTTTCATTATGAACTAAATTCCTTTTATTGGGGCAATGATGTAGCCCTCCTTAATATTTATTGTTAACAAAGATTGTTGGGTAATTAATTCATTATCATTTTGTTTCATTCATTGTGTATAATGCAATCAGCTAATTTATTTAATTATTTGATCACCAATTATGTGAATTAGCTTGATTATCTTTGAGTACATGGTTAAGGTAGACGTCATATGCTAAACTATTCTACTTGGTTCATTAAAGTTCTTCTGATTATTATGAGTTTTCAATCTCAATTGCACTAAATGCCATAGGTAATTGGAATGGGAGAAAATAATTGATTTAAACCTGGACGCCTAACGGTAATAATCATATAGTGGATAGAATGAACCTAAGATGCTGAATTGATACCAACATCTCAATAACAATAAATATCGTTGAGTAGTGAAGTCAGATCCCAAACTCTTACAACCTAAATACTATTTTACATTACTTAAGTCATTGTTTTCTATTTATCTTGCATTACACATTTAATTACTTAGTCTCTAAATTATCTTTCGGATTTATGACAACTTAGTATTAGTAACTAAACATAATTGAATCAGTTTGACAGTTCTCTGTGAGATCGACTATACACTTCTACACTAGTGAGGAAATATAATTTGACCATTAATGACTAATTATCTTTACTAATCCTATGTAAGGCTCTGAAAATTTTCAAAAATGTAAATTTTTGCTATTGTAAAGTTTTGGTAATTTTTGCCAAGTTGACAGGTTGTATAATTAAATATTTGTGAAAATTATTATGAAAAAGTTATGAAATTGAGTGGATTATTAATATAAACATGAGGATGAGATTTGGGGTACATTAAAATATATTAAATAAATTATTTAAGTGAAAAAGAAAATGAATTTAAATTGGTAAAATGCCAAACGTGTAAATACTGAAAAAGATAAATTTGTTTTATAAAAATAATTATAAAAATAGATGGAATATCCATATTAATATGAGTATGATGACAACACATGTTAATCAATGATTAATAAGTGAAGACAAAAACTACATGTGGAAGCTGGAATACTGAGCTGTTGGTAATTTTTGAAAAATCTTGGTTAAATTCAATTAAATTGAGAAAAATAAATAAAAATTATGAAAATAATATATATTATGGATGAAAAATTTATT